>CAUYPK010079372.1:0-76301 GCA_963574355.1 Loris lydekkerianus | reverse complement strand
CCTACCCACTGAGCTATGGGCGCTGCCTGTCATTCTAATTCTAATTTAGAAGTTTACTGTTCTTCTCGTGACCCCATCTCAGGGTGGGCAAGGGACTTGAAGAGAAACTTCTCTGAAGAAGACAGGCTTAAAGCCTACAGACTTATTAAAAAATGCTCATCATCCTTAATCATCAGAGAAATGCAAATCAAAACTACTTTGAGATATCACCTAACCCCAGTAAGAGTAGCCCACATAACAAAATCCCAAAACCAGAGATGTTAGCGTGGATGTGGAGGAAAGGGCACACTTCTCCACTGCTGGTGGGAATGCCCACTAATACGTCCCTTCTGGAAGGATGTTTGGAGAATACTTAGAGAACCTAAAAATAGACCTGCCATTCGATCTTATAATTTCTTTACTAGGTTTATACCCAGAAGACCAAAAGTCACAATATAACAAAGACATCTGTACCAGAATGTTTATTGCAGCCCAGTATATAATTGCTAAGTCATGGAAGAAGCCCAAGTGCCCATCAACCCACGAATGGACTAGCAAACTGTGGTACATGTATACCATGGAATATTATGCAGCCTTAAAGAAAGATGGAGACTTTACATCTTTCATGCTTACATGGATGGAGCTGGAACATACTCTTCTTAGCAAAGCTTCTCAAGAATGGAAGAAAAAGTATCCAATATACTCAACCATACTATGAAGCTAATTTATAGCTTTCATATGAAGGCTATAACGCAACTATAGCACAAGAATATGGGGAAAGGGCCAAGGGAAGGGAAGGGAGGTGGGAAGTCAAGGTGGAGGGAGGGTAATGGGTGGGGCCACACCTATGGTGCATCTTAGAATGGGTACAGGCAAAACCTACTAAATGCAGAATACACATGTCTACATACAATAACTAAGAAAATGCCATGAAGGCTGCGTTGAACAGTTTGATGAGAATATTTCAGATTGTACATGAAACCAGCACATTGTACCCCTTGATTGCACAAATGTACACACTATGATTTAACAATAAATAAATAAATAAAGTAGAAATAAATTAGGAATAAATCTGAGAAAAGTTGGGGAAGACTGAAATTAAAAAGACCTAATTACGTAGAGAGAGAGAGAATACTTTGTGGATGAGTAAAGTTAAGTTGTTTATTCTCCAAAAATTGACCCAGATGTATTGTAATACCAATCAAGATCCCTCACAACCTTTTGTAGAAAATGGCAGTCTGTTTGTCAAATTCATATAGAACCTAGAAGACACAAAAATAACCTTGAAAAAGAACAACAAAGCTGGATAGCCAACAGTAATTTCAGTACCTTTTATAAAGCTATGGTAATCGAGTCACTGTGATACTGTTGTAAAGATGAACTGATCAATGGGCACCTTTTATCAACAAAGAAAGTTGTCTGTTAAATTTGGAATGTGTAATCATAATTTATCTGTCCAGATAATATCTGATAGAATGATGGGGCTAGAAGCCAGGTTTCAGTAGACTGAGAAGCGAATAAAGGACTCTTGGAAAGTGTAGAGGAGTGGGTGCATGTAGAAACCTCCTAATGTGTTTTCAACACAGTGTGGTTGGTGTGTATTTAATTTTAGAAGTCCATGAGTCTACACAAAATGGAAGACACCACAGCAAGTGGTTGAAGCCCTGGCCTAACGGGCTGCAGGATGTCCAGTAGCAATGTTGGCTGGCTCTCACTCCTGCAGAAGCATGCATACAGGAAGCCCTGTGCTGTCAGGGACTGGAGCCTAGCACATCAGATGTGCCAGCTCCGGCAGCTGCAGGAGCTTCCTGGGCATTGTGGTGGGCACCTGTAGTCCCAGCTACTTGGGAGGCTGAGGCCAGAGAATCTTTTAAACCCAAGAGTTTGAGGTTGCTGTGAGCTGTGACGCTACAGCGCACTACCAAGGGTGACATAGTGAGACTCTGTCTCAAAAGAAAAAAAAAAAAGAAAGAAATGAATAAAAATATGAGAAAAAGCATGTGTAGACACTTCCTAAAATATTAAGTATAAAGAAAAGCAGGACATGAAAGAAAAGGAGGCATTAGCTAAAAGAATACAAGTATAGGATTCTTTCTTGAATGCGAGAGATTTAACTTGGTTAGTAAATCATGGGGAAATTTAATAGAGGGGCTAAACACAGTAGAGTGGGGATGAACCTGAGACTGGATTAAGAATGAGGATGAAGGGTTGACCAGGTGGAGCCCAGAGTCCTCGGGGCGGTAGGAGGAATGTGGGTGAGTTGAGAGGGAGGCTGGTCTGAAGTTGTGGAAGGTGTTAGTATTGTCTGCAGTGTGAAGTCGATGGTAAAGTAGGTCATTTATTCACTCGACTATTTATAAAGCACCTACTGGATGCCTAGACAGGATTCTAGGTACTGGGGACATAGCAGTGAACTGAGTGAGGATACAGGAGACCAGGGACCTGCAGAGCTATGGAAAGGGGAAGCTAGAGACTGGAATGGTGCTCTCTCAAACAGCCTTCACCTATGGTTCACTCTGCAAAGAAAGCAGCTGCTTGGCGCCACTAACAAGCGCCACTAAGAAGTGGGATAGTGGCCTAGGCCAGCACAGGGTTGGGGTGCATGGGGAGGGGGAAATCTAGAGTCAATCCCACCGAAGGATGATGCATTCTCCAACCAGCCAGTGTGACGGGCTAGGCCTCACTGTCTCCAGGGGCATTTTTTCCTCCTGTGATTCCTTTCTATGAAATCGGTAGTAAAGCTTTTGTTGGGGTTCCCTTTTCTCAAAAATTCATTCATTCATTTAAAACACGTATTGAGCACCTTTTTCATGCCAAGCCAATTCCAGCATCCTGTGGAGCCTCCACTGTAGTGGGGAACAGACCAGGGACCCTCGGTCTCGGATGAGAGAGGACACTGCGCAGGACTGAGTGGGGATGCATGCCTGGGGCCAGGGCCACAGAGGGCCAGTCAGCAGGAAGGGGCTCTCCAGAAGGCAGCTGAGGGCAGAACACTAGGGGATGAGGTTCAAGAGATGGCATAGCCAGGGGCTTAGAACTTTCTGGAACACTCGCCTTGGCACCCAGTGTAGTAAGGTGACTTATCAGGCAAGTGGAAGCAGACAGGAGGCGGAGGAGGGCTGAGTGGAGCTGTCAGGGTAATCCACAATCGCTCCCCTTCCAGGGCTGCTGAGCTGAGGTGAAGGGGAGTTCAGATTGCAGGGAGGTGGGCATGAGTTGTTCCTGGAGCTGCCCCCAAGTCAGGGTCCCCCTGATTAAATTTACTCTGTGTTAGTGACAGTTCTTTTCCATATAAATGCAGAGCCGCATTGGGGGAGGAACCCAATGTTCTAGGTTTCCAACCCATCTGAAACCACAAATATTTAATTTTTAAAAATGTAAATCATACTTTCTATATTTCACCTCGTGGAAACAGCAGGCCATCCCAAATACTGGAGAAGAGTCACATAATTAGATCTTGCAAGCTCTCCCCACATGGCTCTGTCAGAGGAAGGGGTCTGAGTCCCAGATGGAGGCTCTGTGTGTCGCATGGAGTTACTTCACGTGGCCGCAAGACACCATCAGGATTCACGAGTACATTTTGTATTCAAGGCGTAGTTGGGGGCTGAGAAGACTGTTGTGTGCATTTTTTTCACATCCTGAAGCCATGAATGCCACAAATGCTGGCAGTAGAGAGTAATTACACTGTGACATAATTTTTTTCTGACACGACAATGCAGAAACACGTGGACCTGAGGGGCTCTAGACGGCGCCTTTGTTGTAAAGCAATAACCAAGGCCTAGGCTGGGTCTCTGCTTGTGTCCGACCAGCCCCAATCACAAGTCACCATTCCCTTGGGGACTTTCATTCTCTCCTGTCATTTTTTTATGTTTATTAAGGAGATGATTCTTTGAAATTATTAACCCAAATAAGTAGCAAGATCAATTTTGATGTGCTGCTATGTTTAAAGGAAACTTTATCTTTTCAAATGGGAGATTTTTGCAAATATTACACTTCTGATCTCTACAATCTGTAAGAAGTGTTCTTGCTGGCAGCAGGCAGGCACATTCATAGTTGTGAGGCTCCTGTTTTATAAATCCGGGGGCTCATGCTCTGCCTGCAGGCTAGGTGGCAGGTGAGCCACATCGCAGCAGAGATGGATAGTTTCTCCTCCAGGCCACCCAGCTGAAGCTGCCCCCCACACTCTCCACCCCAGCTCAGCAAGGTCACAGACCCAGAATGGAAACCAGGGATTGGGATGATCCAGTTCTGAGGTCAAGATTAACCAGAGTTGAGCTTAAGCAGCTTATATGCAGTGGTATTTAATAATTCAGGGACATCTCAAGACTTCAGGTTGCTTTCACAGGCTTTACTAGTATAAGCATTTTAACTAGGGTGTTTTTTAAAATTTTCTGAGTGCATTGGTTCATTGTGGCAGAGAAAACCAGTTAGAAAACTTCACAGCAAACTGGGACATGCCCACACTCACAGCAACCTCAGCAGAGCTATTTTAGCTCCTCCTGAGGGAAGGGCTGTTTGGGGGGTGGCAGGACCCCCTGATCCATGGGCTTGGGAAAGAGGGGAATATATTTTCATGATTGGTCAGTCTCAGTTTCCCCGCCTGTGAAGTGGCTGGGTCTGGGAGGGCCAAACCTGAGAAGTGCGCGCATGCCGATGCCTGGCAGGCTGTACGTTAACCCTTCAACCTCTCTCTCTAACCCCAGCTGCCCACCCCTCAAGCCAGGCTCAAGACCGGCCAACCGCCACCGTATCACCCCTGCGCACTCAGAACTCTCCATCCCGCCTGCCCACCACCAGCCTCAGGCCCCACTCTGGGGTGTCCCCGCAGCACGGCCACCAGCCTCCAGTGCAGATGTGCCTGCGGCCAGCCATCCCCCTCACATCAGCTGCATCGGCCATCACGCCTCCCAACGTCAGTGCTGCGAACCTCAACGGGGAGTCTGTAGGTGGACCCATCGGGGGGCTGTCCACATCCAGCCCCACCAATGCAGGATGCAAACTGGATGAGAAAAAGAATGAGAAGGTAAGTAGCCCATGCCAGGGCCCTGGTCCTGCTGGTTATTGTGGCATTTGGTACAACTGAGGCTTGAATATGGGCACCAAGTTCTCACCCTGAGCTGCGTCAAGCACGTGGCACAGATGGAGGCCAAGCAAGCAGAGCAGCTGCAATTTCCATGTAAGTCAGAAAAGAATGTCCCCTCCACAAGACGCCCCTTAGTTCCATCTGTTGTAAAATCATTGTGATATGCTCATTGTGTTAGAACAAGATACTTATTGCCATGTGCTGGCATACTGTAGTAATAAATACACAAATCTACATGTGTACAGTGTGAGAAGCACCCCTTCCCTTCAATATGCCATCCTTGCACAGTCCACAGCCTGTTCAACCATATGGGACAGAAATGAGAAAGAATGGGAGAATTCTATCCTATAGTTGGTGTCAACAGCATTTTTAGTTATTCTTTCAGCTGTGAAAGAAGTCGGGCTACTTTCATAAAAAGCAGAGTCTAATGAGCTTGCCCCATCTGCCACGCACCAAGACCTTGGATTAGCCAGGATTAGAATCCAAAGTTCTAGATTGTTAATAAGATATTTTAATTTTTTTTTAAACATTCTATCTTCATAAATCCATGTGAAATACAGTGAGCAGCCCACATGCCTCCTGTGGCTGTATTGCTAGGGCATCTCAGCCAGACCCTCACCAGGGGCCATGCTGCACAGTTTAGCAGTCATTCTCTTGGCTTGACCATACCCTGCAGATCCTTTCACACCTGCCCACATAAAATCAATCTTTCCATTAAAGTGTATTAGTCCTGGATGAGTACCCTGGACACCAGTGGTGTGTTTGTGTCAAGGACAACCTTGGCGACAGCATGGACTGGTCAGGCCCTTGCACAGGGTCCACAAGCCCTGCTGGCCACCCACCTTCAGCAGGAGCCTGGGTATATCACAGAAATGAGCCAAGCCAGACTCCACTGGTCCTCCGGCTTGGTACTCCAGCCTCAGGACCTCTTGTGTGGTCCAGTCCAGAGCATGATTGTTCCCATGCCGACTGGTGTGGAAGAGGCTACAGTCTTAACTGTGGCAGCTACACTCTCAGTAGAAAAGCTCAAGTGTACTGCAGACTCACTTGGTGCCCAAGTGCAGTGGTTGCTCTCTGTTTTCTATTCATGTCTATTTGAAAATTGGTTTGATCTTGAATCTGTTCTCTTCTACCTTATAGCCTTGTTATGAGAGGTATCCAGGTCTCATCAGGAGGCAGAGGTGTGGGTTGAGTCCTGCCATCTCACTGGGACAGCCTTCCTGGAGGATGAGATCTCTTTCTGAGCTGCTCAGAACAAACCAGGGGGTGGCCTTGGAAAGAGAGGGACTGTAATAGTTTCTTAAACATTTCCCATGGTGGTACATGTCTACAGGCCCACCTACTCAGGAGGCCAATGCCTTGGGAAGGGGTTTCCTCCACGGAAGTTGCAGATAAAGCGGCTCAGCCTCCTGACAGTTCCCTGAGCTGCCCCTGTATCCAGCCAGCCATGGTCAGGGCTGGACACAGACCATGAGCACACAGGGAACAATCCATGCTGGCTCCATGTAGGAGGTGGCATGTTCTGCGTGTGCCGAGTGAGCATGTGTCCACAGATTCAGCAAACCCCAGCAGAGAAGCTGTTACGGTATTTGTGCTGTTCACATCCCCACTTCCCAAGCAAACAAACAAAACAACACTGGTCTAAAACCGCCTATTATGGTTTTTCCCTTCTATGCTCCCAGTTGAATTTTCCCTGATTTACAGCAAGGTAGAAAGCGCCATTTGCAGCAGAAGAGCAGAAATGATGCTTGTTTCAATCCTGTTACTAGGAAGCCAGTGAGCCTGTGTGATCCCTACATCCTACCCTCCCATGACAACCACTGGGCTTACCAAACTCCCTTCATCCTCCACCCCCCTTTCTGAATTTAGTTGTGTTTTTCTCTCATGTAGGCCTGTAGTTGTTCATCTACAAGTTTCATATTAGAATTGAGTACATGGGGTGCTCACTTATCCATTCTTTTTTTTTTGTTGTTAATGACAACTGTGTCGTCATAGCTCACAGAGTCTCCTTTTATCGCCCTCAGTAGAGTGTCGTGGCATCACAAAGCTCACAGCAACCTCCAACTCCTGGGCTTAGACAATTCTCTTGCCTCAGCCTCCTGAGTAGCTGGACTACAGGCGCCCGCCACAACAGCCGGCTATTGTTTTGTTGCAGTTCAAGTGGGGCTGGGTTTGAACCCACCACCCTCCCTGTATGGGGCCAGTGCCCTACCCACTGAGCAACAGGAACCACCCCACTTGTCCATTCTTGAGATACTTAGGAAAATGTCCTTCAGCTCTATCCAGGTAAATAGAAGGATGTAGAGACCCCATCATTTTTATGGCTGAATAGTTTTCAATGGTATACATATATCACAGCTCATTAATCTATTCATGGGTTAATGGGCGCTTAGGTTGTTTCCACATCTTTGCGATTGTGAATTGAGCTCTATAAACATTGGCGTGCAAAGGTCATTATGGTAAAATGATTTTTTTTTTTTCTGCTGGATAGATACCTAGTAATGGGATTGCAGGATCACAGGTCTACTTTTAGCCCTTTGAGGATTCTCTATACTTCTTTTCAAAAAGGCTGTACTAGTTTCCAGTCCTATAAAGAGTGTGTAAGTTCCCTTCTGTCCACACCCACACCAGCATCTGCAGCTTTGGGACTTGGTGGTTATTCTTCCTGGAATTAAGTGATATCTCAAGGTGGTTTAAATTTGCATTTCTCTAATGACTAAGCATAAAAGCATTTTTTCATGTGTTTGTCAGTCATTCATCTCTCTTTTTGGGATAAAGTTTTGTTCAAGTCTCTTGCCCAGTGAGTAATTGGGTTGTTTGTTCTTTTCTTGTTGATTTGCTTGAGCTCTATGTACTTAGCCCTTTGTTACGTTCATAACATGAAAATATCTTCTTCTATTTTGAAGGTTGTCTATTTGGTTTGTTTGTTGTGTCCTTAGCTGTGCAGAAGCTTTTTAGCTTTATCAGGTCTATTTATTTAATTTTAGTATTGCTGCAATTGCCAATGGGGTCTTCTTCATAAAATCCTTCCCCTAGCCAATATAATTAAGAACTTTCCCCACGATTTATTCTAGAGTTTTGTGTCTTACATTTAAATCTTTACAGCATGAGTTAATTTTTTTTTTTTTTTTTAGACAAGAGTCTCATCTATCACCCTGGATAGAGTACTGTGTCGTCATAGCTCACAGCAATGTCAAACTCTTGGGCTCAAGCAATTTTCTTGCCTGAGCCTCCCCAGTAGCTGGGTCTACAGGCACCTACTATGATGCCTTGCTATTATTTTTTCTATTTTTTTTTTTCCTTAGTAGAGAGGGGGGTCTCACTCTTACTCAGACTTGTCTTGAACTCCTAAGCTCAAGCAGTCCACCCACTTTGGCCTCCCAGAGTGCTGGGATTACAGGCATGAGCCATGTGCCTACCCATGAGTTAATTTTGATAAGTGGTGAGAGATAGGGTCCGGTTTCAGCCTTTTACATGTGGTTAACCAGTCCTCCCAGCACCATTTATTAAATAGAGATTCTTCTCCCCAGTGTAGACTTTTGTTTGGTTTATCAAAGATCAGATGGCAATATGAGGCTGATTACATCTCTATGTTCTCTCTTCTGTTTCTTAGATCTATGTCTCTATTTTTATGCCAATACCATGTTGTTTTCATCATATGGATTTGTAATATAACCTAAAGTCTAATAATGTGATGCCTCCAGCTTTGTTTTTATATCTTAGAGTTGTGTTGTCTATTTGAAGTTTTTTCTGGTTCCATATAAAATAAAGAACTATTTTTTCAAGTTCTTCAAAGTACGACACTGGTGTTTTAATGGGGATTGCATTAAATCTGTAGATCACTTTGGGTAGTATAGACATTTTAATGATCTTGATTCTTCTCAACCATGAACATGGTACATTATTCCATTTGTTGACATTTTCTGCTATTTCTTTTTTCAGGGTTTCATAGTTCTCTCTGTAGAGATCCTTCGCATCCTGTGTCAGGTATATTCCCAGGTATTTCATTTTCTTTGAAGCTATTGTGAAAGGTATTGTGTCTTTGATTTGATTCTCAGCTTGACCATTATATCCCAAGACGTTACTGTATTTATTGATCATTTCCAGGAGCTTTGCCACTGAGTCCCTGGGGTTTTCTAAGCATACCATCATATCATCAGCAAAAAGCAAGAGTTTGACCTCCTCTGTCCCCATTTGAATATCCATGATATGCTTCTCTTGCCTGATTACATTACTAGGACCTCCAGCATTATGTTGAATAGTGGTAGTGATAGTGAACATCCTTGTGTGGTTCCAGTTCTAGGTGGAAATGCTTTCTGTTTTACTCCCTTCGGTATGATATAGGCTATAGGTTTGTCATAGATGGCTTTTAGTAGTTAAGAAATGTCCTATCTATGCCTATTTTCCTAAGTGTTTTTATTAGAAAAGGATACTGAATTTTGTCAAGTGCTTTTTCTGGATCTATTAGAGGAAATGGTCTTTGTTTTTTTGCTTCTATTTATGTGGTAAATTATGTTTATGGATTTGCATATGTAGAACCAGCCTTGCATTGCTGGGATAAATCCTACCTGATCATGATGTATAATTTTTTTAATGTGTAGCTGTAATCTATTTGCTAGGATTTTATTGAGTATTTTTGCATTGATATTCATGAAGGAAACTGGTCTGTAATTTACTTTTTTGTTTGGTCTTTCCTGGTTTTGGTTTCAGGGTGATATTTGCTTTATAGAAGGAGTTGGGAAGGGGTCCTTCCTTCTCAATGTTCTGTAATACAGTCTGCAATATAGGTATAGTCTTTTCTTTGGATGTTCAGTAGAATTCTGATGTAAAACATGTAAAACGTGGTCTGGGACTTCTTTTCTTGGGAGCTTTTTTATTGTTGTTGCAATTTTGGTGTCTGAAATTGTTCTGTTCAAGAGTTCTATTTCTTCCTGGTTAAGTCTAGAGAGGTAGTGTGTTTCCAATTAATGGTCCATTTCCTCCACATTTTCAAGATTATGGGCATAGGGTTTTTAATAGTAACCCATGATGATCTTTTGTATCTCTGATGTTTGTATCTCTATTTTTCCCTTTTTCATTTTTTTTTTTTTTCTTTTTAACAGGGTCTCACAGCAACCTCAAACACTTGGATTTGAGCAATTCTCTTGCCTCAGCCTCCCAAGTAGCTGGGACCTGCCACAACACCCAGCTATTTTTAGAGACAAGTTCTTGCTCTGGCTCAGGCTGATCTCGAACCTGTGAGCTCAGGCAATCCATCCACTTTAGCCTCCCAGAGTGCTAGGGTTACAGGCATGAGCTATTGCACCTGGCCCCTTTTTCATTTCTGATTGAGGTTATTTGAGATCTTACCTTTCTGTTTCTAGTTATCTGGCCAAAGGTTGATCTATTTTATTTATATTTTTAAAGAATTATTAATCTTTCAAATGGTTCTTTTGTTTTTTATTTCATCTAGTTATTATCTAATTTTGGTTATTTCTTTTCTCCTGATAGGTTTGGGATTAGAGTGATCTTCCTTTTCTAGTTCTTTATAAGGATTCATTAAGTTGTTGATTTGTACTTTTTGTGTTTTGTAGATAAGGGTATTTAATGCAATAAATTTCCCTCTAAGGAGTGCTTTTATAGTATCCCATAGGCTTTGATAGCTTGTGGCTTCATTGTTGTTTTATTCAAGGATTTCCATCTTTATCTCCTCCTTGACCCATCTGTTATTCATCATAAGATTGTTTAGTTTTCATGACTCTGTGTGGGGATGAAGATTTTTGTTGGAGTTGAGTTCTACCTTCATTCCATTGTGGTCCAAAAAGATACAAGGTATAATTTCCGTTTTTTGTTTGTTTGTTTTTTTAATTTGTTGAGGTTTGATTTGTGTCTTAGGATATGATCAATTTTTGAGTATGATCCATGAACCAACAGGAGGAATATATATTCAGTATTATTAAGGTGGTATGGTCTGTGTATGTCTGTTAAGTCCATTTATTCTAGAGTCATGCTTAAGTGCATCATTTCTTTGTTTAGTTTCTTCTTAGAAGATCTGTCAAGTTCTGTCAATGGTGTGTTGAAGTCCCTAGTTATTATGATGTTGCAGGATATTATATTATTCAGACTAGTTAGGGTTCATTTTATAAATCTGGAAACATTTAAGTTGGGTGCATGTCTATTTACAACTGAAGTATCTTACTGTATTTTTCCCTTGACCAGTGTAGAGTCCATCTTTGTCTTTCTTTGTTTTTGTTGCTTTAAAGCCAATTATATCTACAAATAGGATTGAGATTTCTGATTTCTTCTCGTTTCCATTTGCCTGAAATACTGTTTTCCAATCCTTCACCCTGAGTCTTACCATGTCCTTGAAGGTTAGATGTGTTTCCCAAAGACACAATATAGTTGGTTTGTGCTTTTTTTAACCAGTCAGCCAACTTGTGCCTCTTCAGTGGGGAATTCAGGCTATTAACATTTATTGAGAATATTGATAAGTATGGTGGGGTTCTGTTTGTCTTGTTTCGTGATAGTCTGCTGCCTAGTTTTATTACTTGGGCCATTGTAGAAGCTAGGCTTTGTCCTTTCATGTCTGGGTATCTTTACTTTGCTGGTGGTCCATGGTGATGGTCTGTGTATAGTATGGGCCTGAGTACTTCCTGCATAGCTGGTCTTATTAGTGGCAAATTTCTTCAGTGTTTGCTTGTCAGTAAAAGATTTGATTTCCCGGGCGGCGCCTGTGGCTCAAAGGAGTAGGGCGCTGGCCCCATATGCCAGAGGTGGCGGGTTTAAACCCAGCCCCAGCCAGAAACTGCAAAAAAAAAAAAAAAAAAAAAAACCCAGATTTGATTTCCCCATCAAATGTGAAACTTAGTCTAGCAGGATGCAGAATCCTGGCCTGGAAGGTGTTTCGTTTGAGATTTCCTTGTAAGATCAACAGTACTGTCCTTCTGACTCCTTCACTTTAGTATCAACTTGTGAATCCCTTACATTTCAAATTACTTAGTATTAAAACAGGAATACTATTTCTCATCTTCAAGCATACTCAGCTACTTGCTAGCTGAATACAGCTTTGACTCTGTTGTCTATGATGGTAAACGCATCCTACACAATTGCTGCCTTCTCTTTGGCAGTTAAGTACTAACACTGGGCCCCTGCCAGTCCAGGGTCCATTCCCAATTCAGTGGTCATAGTCCCCACTGTAAGGTCGGCCTGCAAAGAAAAGCACACCCTGAATGGGACCTATGACTCAAAGGAGTAGGACACCAGCCCCATATGCCGGAGGTGGTGGGTTCAAACCCAGCCCTGGCCAGAAACTGAAAAAAAAAAAAAGAAGAAGAAGAAGAAGAATAAAGAAAAGCATACCCACAGAGTTCATGGATGCCAGGTCTCCCCCACATTATCTGTTTCTCACAGGTGCAGTAAGAGGTATGTCCTCTGGGCCCTGCTGGGGTGAGGGAAACTTTGAATCATTGCAAATTTCTGATTATTGTGCAATTTGGTAATAAATAGATATTTCAGAGCAATGGAGAAGAAGCCATCAATTTTCTAGGCTTAGAGGAAAAGCAAACACTTGTTTCCACTGCACTCAAGCTATCTAAACCATTTAACGTCTTAGATGATGGCTTCAAATATTTATATTAGAAAAATACTAAGATCACTGAGAAAGATGCCCCAGTGACACTGAGAGATGTGAGGAGATAGTCCATTTCTCAGCATGGACAGAGTACCATCCATCAGCAGAGGCTCCTCTCTCACTGTGAAAGCTCCCTGAGTCCCTGCGCTGGGCTTTCAGGGTCCTATGAGCAAGAGGTAGTATACAAAGTGAATATTCAGAGTCTTCTGTGTGGAAAAGGCACCTGTACCAAGTGTACCCAGCAAGAAGTCACCAGGAAAGGATGCAGAGACCCTCAGTCGTGCAGGCCCCCAACTGCAGAGCTTGGCTCTGGAAGGGAAGGATGTCACCTAGGCTGACAGCCCCACCAGCCCTCACCAACTGAGCAGCCCTGTCTGCAGCTTTTCCAAAGGGATCATTCAGGGTCTTTTAAAATACCTCCAGGGACAGGGAGTTCACTACTTAATGAAAGTGTCTATTTTATGGCTCGAGTGACCTTTTAAAAGACTCATCCTCTTATTGAGTTTAAATCTACAGAGTCTACACACATAGGTACACATACACACACACATATATGTGTGCATACACAGAGACACATATATTTGCATGTATATAAGTGTACACATTTACATACACATACACAGACATGAATACTTCACACAGACATACTCACATGTGTATAAAAATGTACAAATACACACATGTGTACATGCACACACATAAAACACATGTCCCTATACACAGAATCACATGTATACACACACATCCAGCAGAGTTGATTCACTCCTATCAATTCTGCTACTGCACAATCTATTTCCTTTTCTAAAAATAGCCCTTCTGATACTGGAAGTCATCCTTTCAAGACTTTTTTTAAAAAGAGACTTTATTTTCTAGAGTAAATTTTGGTTCACAGAAATTGAGCAAAACAATACAGAAATAGACTCCCTACCCCCACACACGTACAACCTCCTCACCATCAACAGCCTTCCCCAGAGTGGCACACATGATATAGTTGGCAAGCCTACAGACACATCCTCATCGCCCAGTGTTCATAGCTGCTCAGGGTGTTGTCCAATCCATGAGTTTTGACAAATATGTAATACGTGTATCCACCATTACAGTATCATACAACACAGCTCTACTGCCCTAAAACTCTATGTGCTCTGCCTGTTCGTGCCTCCCTCCCTATTAACTCCTGGAAACCACTGATCTTTTTCCTGCCTTCATAGATTTGCCCTTGTCAGACCATCATATAATTGGGTTCATACACAATGTAACCTTTTCCAGTTGGCATCTTTCACTTAGTAATATGCATTTAAGTTTCCTCCGTGTCTTCTCATGGATTAATGGCCCATTTCTCTTAATTGTCGAATAATATTCCGTTGTCTGGATGTACCACAGTTTGTTTATCCATTCACCTACTGAAGGGTATTTTAGTTACTTTCAAGTTTTGGCAATTATGAATAATGCTGCTATAAACATCTTATGCTAGTTTTTATGTGAACATAAGTTTTTGACTCATTTAAGTAAATACCAAGGAGGGAGATTGCTAAGATTATTTAACAGTATGTGCTAAGATTGGTAAAAGTATGTTTAGTTTTGTAAGAAACTGCCAACTATCCCCAAAGTGGCTGCAATATTTTGCATTCTCATTATCAGTGAATGAGAGTTGTTGCTTCACATCATCACTAGCATTTGGTATAGTCAGTATTTTGGATTTTTGCCATGCTAATAGGTATGCAGTGGCATCTTATTGTCATTTTAACTTTCAATTCCTTAGTGACATAATGTTGAGCTCCTTTTCATGTGCTTATTTGCTATCTGTATGTCTTTTTTGGTGAGATGTCTGTTTTGATCTTTGCCCAGCTTTTTTTTAATTTCAGATTAAAATGAGGGTACAATTGTGCTCATTTGGTGTGAGCTTACCAACCCCCCTTCCTCACCCCCTGCCCCCTCCAACTTGCATTTAATTGTGTTTTTCTCTCTGGTGGGCATGCAGTTGTTTATCTACCTCATATTAGTATTATTAGTATTGAGTACATTGGATGCTTGCTTTTCCATTCTTGTGATACTTTACTAAGGAGAATATTCAACTCCATCCAGGTTAATACAAAAAATGTATTCCATCTTTTTATGCCTGAATAGTATTCCGTGATATATATATACCACAGTTTATTAATCCATTCACAGATTGAAGGGTTGTTTCCACACCTTGCAATTTTAAATTGTGCTATGATAAACATTCTAGTGCAAATATCCTTATGGTAAAAATGATTTTTTTTCTTAAGGGTAGAACCTAATAATGGAACTGCAGAATCACATGGAATTACATTTAGCTCTTTGGGGATACTCCGTACCTCTTTCCAAAGAGGCTATATTAGTTTGCAATCCCACCAGCAGTGTAAAAGTATTTCCCCTTCTCTCCACATCCATGTCAGTATCTGCAGCTTGGGAACTTTGTGATATCAGCTATTCTCCTTGATGTTAGGTAATCTCAGGGTGGTTTTCATTTGCATTTCTCTGATGATTAGAGGCAATGAACATCTTTTCATGTGTTTTTTGGCCATTAATCTGTCTTCTTCAAAGAAGGATCTTTTCATTTCTCTTGCCCACTAGTAAAGGGGATTGTTGGCTCTTTTCTTGTTGATTAATCTGAGTTCTCTGTGTATTCTAGTTATCAGCCCTTTGTCAGACTCATGGCATGAAAATATCTTCTCCCATTCTGAAGGTTGTCAGTTTACTTTAGTTGTTGTGCCCTTAGCTGTGCAGAAACTTTTTAGTTTATCAGGTCCCATTTATTTATTTTTGGTGTTGCTGCAATTGCCAAAGGGGTCTTATTCATAAAATCTTTTCCAAAGCCAGTATCATTTAGAGTTTTTTCCACACTTCGTTCTAGAGATTTTATTGTTTCGTGTCTTAAATTTAAATCTTCTATCCAGCGAGAATCAACTTTAGTCAGTGGAGAGATGTGGGTCCAGTTTTACTCTTCTACATGTGGCTCTCCAGTTCTCTCAGCACCATTTATTAAATAGGGATTCTTTTCCCCAATGTATGCTTTTGTTTGGTTTATCAAAGAGGAGATGGCAATATCCAGCTTGTTTTGCCTCTAGGTTCTCTATTCTATTTCATAGTTCTATGTCTATATTTTTTGTGACAATACCATTTGATCACTGTAGACTTGTAGTATAACCTAAACTCTGGTAACATGATGCCTTCAGATTTGTTTTTATTTCTTAGAGTTGCACTGGCTATTCAGGGTTATTTTCTGGCTGCATATGAAACAAAGTACTATTTTTTCAAGCTCTTCAAAGTATGACGTTGGTGTTTTGATGGGAACTACATTAAATCTTTAGATCACTTTGACTAGTATGGACATTTTAACAGTATTGATTCTTCCCAGCCATGAACATGGTATGTTCTTCCATTTGTTAACATCTTCTGTCATCTCTTTTCTCAGTTTTCTCTGTAGAGATCCTTCACATTCTATGTTAGGTATATTCCCAGGTATTTCATTTTCTTTGAAGCTACTGTGAAGGGTATTGTGTCTTTGATTTGATTCTCAGCTTGACCATTATATCCCAAGATGTTACCATATTTCTTGATCACTTTCAGACTTGTGATTGAATCCCTGGGGTTTTCTAAGTATAAGGTCATATCATCAGCAAAGAGCAAGAGTTCAACCTCCTCTCTGTCCCCATAAATCGAAGAATATCCACGATTTGCTTCTCTTGCCTGCTTGCATTGAGTAGGACTTCCAGCATTATGTTAAATAGTGGTAGTAATAGTGGACATCCTTGTGTGGTTCCAGTTCTAAGTGGAAATGCTTTCTGTTTTACTCCATTCAGTAAATGGAGTAAACTACTAGAAACCAATGGTACAACTATGGGTTTGTCATAGACAGCTTCTAGTAGTTTAAGAAATGTCCCATCTATGCCTATTTTAAGTGTTCTTATTAGGAATGGATGCTGAATCTTGTCAATGCTTTTTTTGGATCTGTTGAGAGGTAGATCTTTTTTGTCTTCTGTTTATCTGGTGAAATGTGTTTATGGATTTATGTACATTGAACTCTTCCATTCCTGGGATAAAGCCCACCTGATTTTTTTAATGTGTAGCTACATTCTGTTTGCTAGGATTTATTTGGTTGTTTTCCTATTGTTGAGTTTTAAGAGTTGTGTATTTTGGATAACAGTCCTTTATCATCATTTTCCTTTGCAAATATTTTCTCTGTCTATGGCTTGTCTTCTCATTCTCTTGACCAGTGTCTTCTGCAAAGTGCAAGGTATTAATTTTAATGAAGTCCAACATATTGTATATTTCATGATTGTGCCTTTAGTATTTTATCTAAAAAGTTATCATTACACATAGGCTCATCTAGATTTTCTCCTATTCTGTCTTCTAGGAATTATGTAGTTTTGCATTGTACATTTAGGTCTATGATCTATTTTAATTCCATTTTTTTCTAAAGGGTCTAAAGTATGTATCTAGATTATTTTTTTGTTTGCACATGTGGCTATCTAGTTGTTCCAGCACAATTTGTTAAAAAGTCTATCTTTGCTCCATTGTTTTGCTTTTGCTTCTTTGTCAAAGATCAATTGGCTATATTTTTGTGGGGCTATTTCTGGACTCTCTAGTCTGCTCCATTGATGTAATTATCTATTCTTTGACAATACAATTCATCTTGATTATTATAACTTTGTAGTAAGTCTTGAGTTCAGGCAGTTTCAGTCCTCTACCTTTCTTTCTCTTCAACATTGTGTTAGCTATTCTCAGTCTTTTGTCTCTCCATATAAATTTTGTGAATCAGCTTGCCAGTATCTTCAAAATAATGTGCTATGATTTTTATTCTATTTATTTATTTTTTTTTTTTATTTTTTTTGAGACAGGGTATCTCTCTCTGTTGCCCAGGCTGGAGTGCAATGGCACTATAATAGTTTACTACAGTCTTTGATTCCTAGGTTCAAGATATTCCCCACCTCAGCTTCCTGAGTAGCTTGGACTGCAAGTGCACACCATCATGCCCTGCTAATATTTAAATGCAATAGAAACTTTGTAAGCTAATCACCCAAGGGACTGTAACTGATCAACATACAGAGATGGGCAACATAAGGAAGTAAGCCTGCTGTATCAATATGTACATGTGATGACTGTCTAGTCCATGAAAATTAGGTCAGCGTAGGAGATGTTCAATGTAAGGAACATGGTCAGCTATGGACTCCTGTAATCCTATAATGCCTATAATCCCAATACTTTGGGAGGCCAAGGTAGGAGGATTGCTTGATGCCACAACTTTGAGGCCAGCCTGAAACATAGTGACATCCTGTCCCTACAAAAAACATTAAAAATTAGCTAGATATTAGACACTGTCTCAAAAAGACCCCAACTTTTTAGATAAGGTCTGACTATGTTGTTGAGGCTGATCTCAAATTCCTGGGCTCAGGTGATCCCTCCTACCTCAGCCTCCTGAATCACTGGTATCTATGAGCGTGAGCTACCACACCCAACTAATTTGTGGTGATTTTTAAGATTGTGTTGGATCTATAGATTACATTGGGAAGAACTGACATCTTAACATTACTAAGTCTTCATGGAACGTGGAAAATTTTTTTCATTTAATTCTTCTTTGATTTCTTTTATCAGGGTTTTATAGTGTTTCTCACATAAATGTTAGACATATTTTGTTAGACTTTCAACTAAGTATTTTGGGGGGGGTGCTAATGTAAATGGGATTGTGTTGTTTTTTTTTTTTTTTTTCAAATGTCAATTATTCATTGCAGGCAAATCAGAAAGCAAGCAACTTTCATATATTAACTTTGTATCTTGCAACTGTGCTATAATGCTTACTAGTTCCAGGAAGTTTTTAGTTTATTCTTTTAAATTTTCTACATAGACAATTGTGTAATCTGTGTACAAAGATGGTTTTATTCCTTCTTTCACACTATTGATACCTTTTATTTTATTTTCTTATATTATTGTTATTATTAATAGCTAGGACCTCCAGTAAGATGTTGAAAAGCAGTGATGAGAAGGGACGTGCTTGCCTTGTTCCTGATCTCAGTGAGGGAACTCCTAGTTTCTCACCATTCAATATGAATTTAGCTGTGGCATTTTTGTAGATTTTCTGTATGAACTTGAGAAAATTCCCCTCAGTTGCCGGTTTATTGAGAGTTTTCATCATGAATGAGTGTTCAATTTTGTCAAATGCTTTTTCTCACTTCTACTGATAGGAGCATTTGATTTTTCTTCTTTAGCTTATTGATGTGATGATTACATAATTGATTTTCAAATGTTAAACCAGCCCTGTGTACCCAAAATAAATCCCATTTGGTCATAGTGTATAATTTTTATAAATTGTTGTATTCACTTTTCTAGTGTCTTATTGAGGAATTTTACATCTACAATCATGAGAGATATTGTAGTTTTCTTTTATTATGTTTGTCTGGTTTTGTATTGGTAATGCTGGCCTCATAGAATGCATCTTTTGTCTTCTGGAAAAGATTGTAGAGAATTGGCATAATTCTTAATATTTGTAGAATTTACCAATAAACTCATCTGGGCCTGGTGCTTTATGTTTTGGGAGATAATTACTTATTCAATTTCTTTAATAGATATAAGCCTATTAAGATTGCCTATTTAGAGTGAGCACAGTGGCTCATGCCTATAATCCTAGCACTCTGGGAGGCCAAGGCAGGTGGATCATCTGAGCTCAAGAGTTTGAGACCAGCCTGAGCAAGAGTGAGCCCCCCATCTCTACTAAAAAAAAAAAAAATAGAAAAACTAGAGGGGCGGGGGTGGGGGGGTTGTGGCAGGAGCCTTTAGTCCTAGCTACTCTAGAGGCTAAGGCAAGAGGATTGCTTGAACCCAAGAGTTTTAGGTTGTTGTGAGTTATGATGCCACAGCCCTCTACCCAGGGTGACAGAGTGAGTCTCTGTCTCAAAAAAAAAAAAAAAAATTAGCTATTTACTCTTGTGTGAGTTTCAGCACCTGTGTCTTTTAAGGAATTAGTTTCTTTCACCTAGCTTATCAAATGTTTAGGCATAGAGTTATTAATAATATTACTTTACTATTATTTTAATGTCTAGAAGATCTATAGGGATGCCTTTTCTTTCATTTCTGATATTAGTAACTTGTGTCTTCTCTCTTTTTTTCATAGTTTGCCTAGCTAAAGGGCTTATCAATTTTATTGATCCTTTCAAAGAACCAGCTTTTGGTTTCACTGATTTTCTTTACTGATTTCCTGTTTTCAATGTCATTAATTTCTGCTCTGATTTTTATTAATTCTTTTATACCACTTACTTGGATTTAATTTGTTGTTCTTTTTTAAGTTAGCTAAAGTAGAAGTTTAGATTATTTATTTTAGATCTTTCTTTTTTATAGTATATGTATTCTGTGCTATAAATGTCCCTCTAAGCAATGCTTTTGCTACATCCCACATATTTTAAATTATACATTCAATTTTATTTAATTTAAAATATCTTAAAATTGCTTTTGAGATTTCTTCTTTGACTTTTATTTAGAAGTGTGTCGTTCTTCAAGTACTTTGGGATTCTCCTGCCTTCTTTCTGTTATTGATTTCTGGTTTAATTCTATTATGGTCTGAGAAGATAAATTGTAACATTTCTATCCTTTTAAATTTGTAAAAATGTGGTTTATGGCCCAGAATATGGTCCTTCTTGGTGAATGTCCCATGTGAACTTGAGAAGAATATATGTTCTGCTGTGGTTGGATGCGGTAGTCTATAAATGTCAATTAGACCCAGTTGATTGATGATGGTGTTCAGTTCAAGTACATCTTTACTGATTTCCTGCCTACTAGGTCTGTCAGTTAATGATAGAGGGGTGTTGAAGTCTCCAACCAAAGACTTTTAAAAAACTGTTAAACAAACACAGACGTCTGAACGGTCCTCACCCACCCTAGCTGTTTATCCCAGAACTATTTACTGAGCAGCTATGTCTCAAGCATGTTTGCTGGCATTGAGACCCACTGGTGAACAAAATAGGTGAGGTCCCTGCTGACATTCTAGTGATAGACAAATGGGTAAGAAAGAATTCACAAATATCTGTCTAGATGCTTGTATGCAGAGGTGAGGAAAAATGAGCAAGGCATCAGGAGGGCCAAGGTATTTTTAGACAGAGGTAGAATGAAGAAACAAGGCAGCCTTGAAGGGGGTGTGTGCATTCACTTTGTCCAGAGCAGCTGAGTGGGAAGGACAAGGGGTGGAGAGGGGTGCCAGAGGCTAGCAGGCCAGCCAGGGAGGACTCAAGGCAGGTAGGGGTGTGGATTCTAATTTGAGTGCAGTAGGACCCTTGGTAGTTTCTGAGTAGAGAGTGATATGGTCATGTTTACTCTTGTTTGGGGGCAGAGGGAGGCCCATGGAAGGCAGAGGGTCTCAGTAAGGGCTGAGGCAGCAGGGTGTGGGGGGTATTCATTCTAAAAGAGTGCGGGAGCCACACAGCTGCATCATGGTTAAAGACAAGGAAGGAGTACAGCTGACTTGATCAGACAGACAAGAAAGCCACTTTGCAATGAAAACAAGGCTGGTATTGTTGTGGAGACACTCCTTTAGGAGTGTGCAGGTTTATATGGGCACAGGTGTGTGTGTGCCCATGGTGGAGGAGTACCTCACTGCACATGTACTGGGAAGGGCAAACTGAGCACTTTCCTCCACTGCCAGGGGATGCGGGGACGTACAATGGCTCAACCACTTGGGACAGAAGTTAGTAGCTTTTTAAGAACTTAATCATATCACCAAAGACTCAGCCATTCTAGTCCTAGAAGAAATGAAAACGCATGCCTACAAGAAGACTAGAACACGAGTGATCACAGCGGCTTTATTTGTGACAGCCCCACACTGGATGAGTAAACTGCCCTGCACCCATGCAGTGGAACACTGCTCAGCAATAAGAAGAAATGAGTGACCGATACATGCAACAGAGACAAAGCACTAAATCATTAAAGAAACCAGACGGGAGAAAAGAACAACTACCGGATCATTCCATTTACGCAGCACTTTGGGACATACAGACTCCTGTTTCTTGACAGAACAGCTCAGTGGCTGTCTAGGTCATGGGCCACACTGTGGGCAGGGGCATGATTGTCACTGATGGTGGGCTGCTGCACCAGGCTGTGCTGTGGCAAAACATGTCAAAGGTGTAAAAAAAGGAGAGCATTTTATTTTAAAAAATGTATATAACATATTTTTATAAACAGGTAGATGTGTTAAAGCCAGAAAAAGGGGTGAACATGATTTCTCTATCTGTTTGAGAATCTGCATTTGAAACGGTGAGTCTACCTTGATTTAATTCTGCTCTGCCACCTCCCTTCTCCATCTGACCTTCCACTGTCTGCGCTGGGCCAGAGTAGGCTGAGAACAAGTCCAAAGCAGGAGCATCTTGAACTCCAGCTGGCTATTTCAGCCCAGATGCATCACTTTTGCTCACAAAAGTTCCCACAACTCACTGATTAGGTACAGGCTGTCCCCAAGTTGTGAACTAAATGGGTTCTGTGGGTTTTTTCTTAAGTTGAATTTGTATGTAAGTTGGAATAGGTACATTTCCCTATTACCTGTAACAGCCTCGGTTTGTAAGGTCAAGGCATACATCAGTCGGATGTTTGCAGCTCTGCCTGTGCAGTCACGCGCTGCTGAACAGCAGGGATGTGTGCTGGAAAATGTGTCTTCAGGAGATGTCATGGCAGCATGTGGTCACAGACTACACTCTCACTAACCTAAATGTGGCTGCTCGGAAAGCATCAGTCAGAAGGTCCTCTGCATGTGGCTCCTCCCTGCCAGGCCAGGGGACTGGCCCAGACAGCTCAGAGTAGCATTGCAGTGCTGGCCTTTTGTACTTTGCTTAAGGACAAATCCACAAGCTCTGGAAACCCAACAAGCAAATAGTGACAAGGCTGACATTCTCCACAAATGTGGAAAAACTTAACTGATATGTTTTTGCCAGGCAAAAAAACACCCAGATCTCATGAAGAAAGACCAGAAAACCGTGATTTTCCTCAGGACACAAGTCTGCATTCCTCCAGCAGTGTTATGTATGAAATTTGGGGTCAGGCCCTTGTTCCCTGTGACCACAGACAGCCTCAGTTGTGCTTCCATGGAGGGAGTGGCTCTCAAAGTATGGTACGCGACGTGTGAGCTGCAAAACCACCCCAGGAGCTGGTGTGCTTTACCCTGCTTGGTGAAGTCACTTAATGTGGAGCATTTTAATACTAGGGAACACTAGTTTGTGGGTTATAGCTGAACCCGTGTCACCCACAAGGATTCCTCCTGTCTTCTGGGGTGGCAGGGCCACGTCTAACTGCTGGCACCCCCTCATCAAAGGTTCCAGGGATCTCAAAACAAAACAAAAATGAGATTACTTTAATAGTAAAGTAATTTGAAAGGACGGTTGCCAACCCCTGCGAGCACTCACCATGTGGAGTCCAGGCAGTGTTCTCAGGAGACTCCAGCTGACTCCTGCATCATCTTGGGATCTCCACCAAAGGTCGTCTTATCTAGAGCTTTGCTGGATCTGACAAGTCCCTGGGACCTTGGCAGGCTGTGGTTCCCAGAATTCACCCTTTTCCAGGTATACATCCATGGAGATGCCACCCATCTTGGATGCAGTTGCCCACTGGTCATTTGTTTATTTTTCATCCATCAACTTAATTTGAGAAGCACTTGCTTTGGGGCAAGCCCTGGCTCAGTGCGCTGAGTTCAGAGCTGAACCAGGCTGTGTGGAGGAGCAGGGCAGGGACATGGTGCTCCTGGGATGACTGTGCTGATGCATACACGGAGCACCTGGGAAACCCAGGAGCAGCACCCCAGATGCAACCTGCAGGAGGCAGCTGAGGCTGAGGATAGAGAGTGGGCCATTGAGGAGGCTGTGAGGCCAGGGGTGCAGATGTGGGGAGTGGCAGCCAGAGCTGTCACCTCTGCCCTGTAGGTTGCAGCTGACAGAGGCCCGCTACGGGGGACATCTTCCTGCAGCAAAGTGTGCTGGCATTTCACCTCTCCTTGTGGATTATAAGAAATTGCTCTGGCCTGAGGCGAGGCAAAGATGAGATTCAGTGCAGGAACAGCCTGCATGGGGCCAGGTGCTGCTGTGTTTCGTTGGTGAGGGGGCTGCCATCTCCAGGCCACACTGGGATGCTCGGATGGGGTATAAGGCCTTTTCTTTTCCACTCCCCCTCATGTCTCAGCCTCCATGTCCCCAGTAGGACAGTCTCAAGAGTTTAGTCCTGGGAGATAAACTAACACACAGTCCAGGATAACTCTCCTACCCTCTGCACAGAGCACTTCTTAAACCTTCCCACATTGTACTTTGCTAAGACCACAGGTAAAGTGGTTGCCTGACCATTCTGCAGAAGGCAGGGCTGTGTGGACAGCCAGTTTGTGTAATTTGGTCTTTTTCCTCCGTGATTATATTGGTAACTCAGGAAGGGACAGAGTCTTAAGGCCTCCTGGACTGCATAGATCTGGAAGACTGTGTGCACCTGGATTCTGAAATCTCAGCTTTAAGTTCTCATCCTTTCCTAATCTTTTGAATGTGATAATAACAACCACCTGAGGCCTCTTGATGACAGCTCCTTAGAGAAATTTAAGTGCAGTTACCAGATGAAGATTGGGCAGGGATGAAAGCCCAGATCAGGGCACCTACTGTGAGAGGTTCGGCCCGGCTAGGATCTGGATGCCCAGCAGGTTCCCCTGAGCCTCCTTCCTGCATTTCCCAGTGATGCCCAGGCAGGTGTGCACCAGGGTTTCCTAGAAACAGTCGGCCTCAAGAAGCACATGAAGACAGGAGGAAAATCCAGCGATCCCACAGAGCTGGCAGGGCTGCCCTTGGTGTACTGTCAGCTACAGGCAGTGCAAGTGGAAGTAGGAGTGTTGGTTCATGACTGCTGCCTCCAAAATCTTGATCCCGTGGATGAACTGGCCTCCTGCTGCCTCTCAGGTTGGATGAAGTGATTTCCGTCCATCTGTTTTGTGTAAAAAAAAAAAAAAGTAGAATGCACATGAGTTTGGCATACTTGACTAAATAATAATGTGTTTAATCTTCCTTGTTTCATTCCTGTAATCCTTCAGAAGGATGCCAGATTTCACAGAGATTTCATTTGAATGCATTTCATTTAATCTAATCACTTGTGGCAGCATTATATTTGTTCTACAGAGAGCGAGCCAGAAGCCCACTGCAAATCCCAGTATCAGGTTATCCTAATGGGACAAGGTCACAGCCCACCACAGACACATCACAAAGCAAGTTGGGCAGTTCCAGTTCCTTATCCTTGCCCATCCTGCCTTTTGGCCTAATCTCTTTTGAGGCAATTTTAAAGGAATTGATGTCTATGCTATAAATTCTACTGGGTTAGCAGATCCTCTCGTACTTTAGTGAAAGGATAATGGCATTGGGCCGAGGTGGCAAGGGGCAGGCATAGCTGAGCTTCTCAGGTGCTAAATCCCAAAGAATCTGTTGAGAATGGAAAATCCTCCCTCATTTAATAGCATTAAACGTAGTTTATGCTATGGAAGTTCTGTGATAGAGTTTTCTGGGGCAGAATGGCCTCCTGCTTGGACATACCAGTGCCTCCCTGGTTCTGGTCCACCCTATTTCACACTTGGGCACCTCTGAGCAACTGGGCCGAGGCTGGCCCTGGGGAGCAGAAGCCCACCTCACAGTGTGGGGCTCATGGCCACTTACTGGGTGCAGGTGGACATCACCTTCTGAATAGGGAGTGCTCCAGGGCACCCACCAGCACTTGGTGCTGGACAGGACAAGTAAGATGAGGCCCCCACAGTCTACAGTGGGGAAGGCACAAGTGGTGAATACAGGCGATGCAGAGGGCCTGAGTGACAAGCCGTGCAGGGCTCAGGCAGACAGATGGGGAGAGAAGCTCACGCTGAATGCTTGTCCAGGCTGCAGAGGAGATGGTTTTCACATGGGGCCTGAGCACCATCAAGGCTGTGGAGAAAGAAGGGGGAGGACAGACATCACAGGTGGAGGAAGGAAGGGACACCCTATCCTGCAGTGGCATCTGGGCACCTGCATTGAGCCTGCCTGAGAGGCCTTTGAGCCTCCTGGACACATCCACCACCTAATCCTGCCGCCTCTTTCCTAGGGTATCTCCTAACCATTCAGGCCCCTTGATCCATAGCAGGGCTTTTGTACCTCTAGGGGTGTGACATGTCCCACATGCTGACACTGCCCTCCCATTAGGGCTGAGAGACCACATAGACACTGTCTGTGTCGTTGAAGGTGCTGGAGACCAGCCTGGTCATAGCGTGGGCCTTGACACTGGGCCTTTTCTGTGCCTCTGCCTAGCCTCATCACGTTTGGTTTTGGGGGTTGTGGCTTCATTTGATATACAGTGTGACTGGGGCTGGGAAGGCGGCAGAGATTCACGAGATGCAGGTGCCAGGGAAGCCCAGCCTTACTGACACTGGGAGACATACCTGGCCATGGCCAGTGTGGACCCTACAGGGGTTCTTAGGAGAGGTGTGGGCAGATGCTTCTGTGGCTGTTCTTTAGAGGTAGAAGGACTTGAGCTGTGAGTCTGGCAGTGACGTATCAGGCTGCTTGAGGAAAGGAAACCTTCGGTTCCTGTGAGGCATTGGGCTATAAGTGGCAGATAGTCGCATCTTGACAGAGCTCTGACAGAGTGCAGGCTGTTTCCACTGTCATATGTGTCACAACTGAGAGCAGCTGTGTCCTTCCGGGGACTCAGTTGGCCCTGAGCTGAGACTACCAACCACATCAGAATTGGGCACACAGGCCACATGCACGGGCTGTCAACACTGCAGCCTGACCAGGGCTCTGGCAGAGAAGGAGAATGCTGACAGGATCTCAAACCCTTCCCTTTCTCCACAGCATTGCAAATACTTCTCTGCTATCACAGGACACAGCAGGGCAGGTTCACATGGCCCTGGTGGCCCAAGGTCCTGCATCCCTAAGGAAGGAGCACAGCAGGCTGGTGGCGAGTGCCCAGGGCCAGCACCTTCTGTGCAGATCCCCCACACCCACACGCTGGACAGCCAGCTGCCTTCAGAGCCAGCCCTCCATGGTTACAGAAGTTAAAACAGCACATTTCATATTATCTGTCAATCTCCAAGGACTTCTCGGCCATCCCATCAGCCATGTAGACTCTGTCACTCCTCCACCTCTTCACCTCCAAAACCCACACAGATCCATGGCCGCCCCTGCCTCCCTTCCTGAGCCAGTCAAGAACTCAGTGCCTGAAGTTCTCAGATCTTACAGCAAAAACCAGGAGAAACCAGCTGTGAGAGGCAGCCTGGGGGCCAAAGCCCACCCAGCCAACATCTCCCTCAATTGGCAAATGATCCCACCAAACAGTGTGGGGGGACACAGGGCCACACACTGGCAGAGCTCATACCTACCTTTTGAACCAGGGCTTCTCAGCACCATAGGGGCTGGTAATGTCCCGGGGATGGGATGTTGAGCAGCAGTGCAGATTTCTACCCACTGAGATCTACCACATGCCGTGCACCCAGCTGGGACAGCTAAAAATATTCCCAAACACTGCCCATGTCCCCAGGGCAGAATCAGCCTGGTTTAGAACCATTGGTATATAAACCACCTGAGCCCTAAAACCGTGAATGTTAGGACCCTGGCCAGGCCTGGCTTTGCACAGGCCATGCTGGTGTTGATTATCTTGGGCAATCCATTCCTCTTTCCAGACCTTCGGGTCTGCACTGTCATTTTCAGGAGTCCTAGGCCTACCAAAAATCTCCTGCAGTGAAATTTAGCTTATTAGAACTTATTCATCCTATCTAACTGCAACTGTGTGCCCGCTAATAAACACACTCCAAGATCTGCTGAGCAGTCAGTTAACACGTGTTGTACACTTACAGGTTTGTTAAGACAGCCCTCTCATGATAAGTGTTCTTACCAAAATAAAATTAGATTTTAAAAAAAGTAGTAAAGGCTGGAGAAGACCATGCAGGAGGGAAGTCTAGCACCTTCCCCATCCCAGCCCTACTAAACATAGTCACCCCGGCCAACCTTGCCAGGCCAGGCCTGCTGCACCCTCAGTTCCCTGGGCATGTTGGGGGTACAGGCACAGAGCCTCTGGGGCTCTGGCCAAATGAGATGAGGTATGAGTAAGTCCCTTGACAATTATGGCATGCCCCAAAGGCAGGGTACAGGTAGCCCAAGGAGAGGATCTACTAACCCCAAGGGCAAGTCCCAGGTAACCCTAAGGTGAGGCCCTGGGTAGCCCCAAGGTAAGGACTAGCACTCAGATACTGCCGGACCCTTCAGAAAATGCATACATTGAGAGTCGAATATACAAAATATTTGGGCCTTCAGTTTAAGCTGGGCTGCTCTTTGTCAAAACACTAAGAGATACTGATCTTTCTAATAAAGTCCAAAGGGTTCTCAGGCTCTCCACAAGCCTCAAATAGGTGGTTATGAGGAGATCGGCCGAGGAGGGCTGTGAGCCTCAAAAAGAACTGGAAGTCCCTGAAGGTCACATCCCACCCCTCACCACCACCACCACCACCCCGGCAGAGCCCTCACACAGTGAGTGTTAAGAACTGACCCTGGCAGGGCACAGTTGCTCAAACCTATAATCCTGGCACTTTGGGAGGATCACTTGAGCCAAGGAGTTCGAGACTAGCCTGGACTATTATAGCAAGATCCTGTCTCTACAAAAAATAAATTTAAAAGAACTCAGAGAAGAGAAAATTTCTCCCTTCTCCTCTACAAAGACACAGCCTTCATCCCCAAAGACCTTATCACTCTGCCTTCCAAGAAAGAAACAACATCCCATATGGGGCCAGCTGTACTCAGTCATTCCTTGCAACCATTGTCTTTGGAACACCCCCATTCTTATCTCCCCAACTCAATCCTGAGCTCCCTAGAAGGAGAGGAGAGAGTTTTCCCAGCTGTGGGTTGACAATCGCCTCTTCCAGCAGACACATGCTGGGGCAGGGGCAGCCTCTTCTAGCAGCAAGAGGGTGCTAAAGGGGTTAGGGTCATAGCTTCTGTCTGAGTCCACTCCGGCTGCTAAAACAAAGTACCACAGACTGATAGACAACAGAAGCTTACTTCTCACAGTCAAGATCAAGGCACTGCCAGGTTCAGTGTCAGGTGAGGGCTGCTTTGTGGTTCACAGATGGTGCCTTCTAGCTGCATCCTCAAATGGTGGGATGGGCGAGGCAGCTCCCTGGAGCCTCTTTAATAGAGGCACTAATCCCATTCATGAGGGCCCCCACCTCCATGACCTAATCACCTCCAAAGGCCCCATGTCCAAATACCATCACACTGGGAGTTAGAATTTAACATGAATTTTGGGGTGACATAAACATCCAGAGTAGCAACTCCCACTCCCTTGGTGTGGACCTACAGAAAGGAAACCCCACTGCTGATGATTCCAGCAGGTTCTTCCTCCTCACCCTCAACCCTGGATGTGAAATATTATTAGAATAATTATAGAGCTGAGAGAGGTCCCCTGTGTGTCTACCCAACAAGGGCTCTGAGCTCACAGAGGGAAATGAGCCTGTTAAATGCTTGTTACGACTTAAAGGCCTTGTTGAGTTTCACACTCCCATCCCCATGGCTCTGCCTGTATTTCTCATTCCTTCTCTCAGTTTCCATAAAACCTTCAAGCTGTCTTGATGGTCCATTCAAACTTGAATGGTTTGGATTCCCTGGGCTGTCTGAAAAATGTGTCCTTTGAGCAAAATACTTCTGTTTCAGTTCCTCGGTCTGCCTTACAATCAAGATGGGACCTTCTAATTTCTAAATGCCCCATCAGTATGAAATGTCATCTTGTTGGCTTTTATGACCCTGCTGTTTGGTTTGATTGCATTAGGTTATCTAGAAGTCTTCATGTTTCCAGTAAAAATAGACTGAAGTTTGGCTCTTGGCATTTTTCCTTACAGAATTCTTCTCACCTATTATTTGGCTCCCTGGTGTGCCTTCAGTGATACATGTTTCCATTGTTTGTATAAACTTTCCCAGAGAAGTCTGTTGGGATGTGCTTTCATTTTTCCATCCCACACTTGTTTATCAAAAATACAAATGTGTGTACACACACGTGTGGGGGTGAGGAGAGAATGAGAAGGGAGTCTGACGCACATCCATGAGATCTTTAGACTCGGTACAGGGCTGGTTTTACATAGGTGTGGTCTGGCACTGGGAAGTCTCTTGGGAGGTCAAAATGGAATCTTCTCCTGTTATTTTTGCTGCATAACCCAAAACTCAGTGACTTAAAACAATAAACACCTTGTCTTGATCATGCATCCTGTGGGTCGGAATCTGGGCAGAGCATAACAAGGAGGACCAGCTCTACTCCAGCAGCTCTACTCCACCATGTCTGGCCTCAGCTGAGAGCATGTGAAGGCTGCAATGATTTTCTGGCAGGGGCTGGAGCCATCTGGAGAGGTGCATGGTTGGCAGTGGGTGCTGGCTGCTGGCCTGAGCCTCACCTAGGCTATGTCAACACCTGGCCTCTGGACACACAGGAGCTTGGGCTTCCTCACAGCATGGCAGCTCAGTTTCAAGAGTGAGCATGTGGCCTGCTCTTGTAATCAGGCAGTGGCATTTCTACTGTGCTTTGTCTGTGGAGGTTGTCATAGGTCTCCCTGGCATTTGGGAGGGGACTCGGTCTTGTCACCTGAGAGGAGTGCCAAATCTACTTTGTAAGAAGAGTAAGGGGGCAGGGAGACAGTGTTGTAGCCATATTTAGAAAATGTAATTTGCCATGTGATCTGAGGTCCCCTTTCAGTACTGTAACCTGACACAAGTTCCTTGCATTCATTTGGAATATTTCTTATCTTGTATGGCTCCCTCTGGTTCAGTGCTTTTTAATTAAGTACTAAAATAAATTCTGTTGAATCTGTTCTCCCTGAGGAGTCTTGCTTTCCAGTCCCCACTAAGCAGAGAAAACAGTGGCCGGGTAAAGTCAGGCCTACCCATACAGGGCTCAGCAGGGCTCAGCCCAGGGCCACCTGAGGCCTGCCAGGGTTGTGCACCCACCAGGTGAGCCCCAAACCTTTATCTCCTCATTTTTGAAATGAATAAAATGATCAGTCTCTTTATGTTCAGGAGGGGGTCACAAACCCCCTTGAGAACCTGCTGAAAGCCATATACCCACACTGCTCCCAACTTTGCAATTGCAAAGATTTCATAGACCCTGAAACCATTCACAAACCACTGATGAGAGCCCAGGGGCCCCTTCACATTGGAGCACCTGACACACTTACAGCCGGGGAAGGGAGCACGGTCCCCTCTGGAGCTCAGGCTCTGCTCCAGGTGACCTATCCCCTGAGGGTAGATGCTTCATGCAGCCGAGGGAAACAGTGCTTCAATCTTACTGTCAGTGAGGGACCATTGTCTGGCAGGGGTGAGGAACCTGTGGCCTTGGGGCCACATATGGGCTCTAGGATCCTGGAGTATGATCTTTTGACTCAATCCAAATTTTACAGAAAAATCCTTTTAATAAAGAGATTTTGTCCTGTGAAGTTTGAATTCAGTCAAAAAGACCACATCCCAGCACTACTCCCTTGGCTGAGAGGTGATACTTTGTTTTCCAACAGAGAAAAGTAACACTTGAGCATCACTCACACCAAGCCCTCTGCTTTCAGAAAGGAGGCATGTGACCACTGTCTGCAGGGTGCCAAAGTCCCTATTGAAGCTTTATTGGTGCAGAGCAGACAAATGTGACGCCTGCTGGGGACATCTGACCCCCATTGTTTCATTTGATCCCAAAATAGCTGCAAAGGCAGGTACTATTGTTACCCATTTTACAGATAAAGAAACTGAACAGAAAATTTTAAGTGCTGGTTCAAGGGGGAAGGGCTGGCAAATATGGGATGAAGGAATGACCTCAGAGAGTAAGCCTAATTCCATCGTGAATTCTGATAAAGCTCAATTCTCGAGAAGCAAACAACAGGATCACTTTGCCCAACCAGACTGGCTACGTTAGCATCTCAGGAGCTGCCCACACCTGTCACACAGGAAGTCTCACTGGGGCAGAGGCCTGGACCTTGCCTTCATGACTAGCCAGGGTGCCCTCAGGTTACAGCCCTCTGTGGAGAAGGACAGGCAGGTCTGGGCCTCACCCGCCTCCTTCTCTGCCCCTCCATTCCTGGGGCCCACCTGGCTGCTCACCTTGGCACAGGTACCGAGGAGGGAGCGTCCCATCCTCCTGCTCAGAGCCCAGAGCTTGGGCATCTGTGCATAGTTTAATTTGTGTGATTTCTATCAAATTAAAAGAATGTCTAAATGAAATTGCTGATACAGAACCTAGAGCTCATTTGAGACAGGTCGCCCCCAGTTCCTTCTGCCTGGGCAAGGAGAAGTGAAGAGCCGGGCCAGTGTAGGAGCTCTAGACAAGAGGAGGCCTACAGGGACAGGGAGCCTAAGGGGCATTTCCTCCCTGGAGTTTCAGGAAGGCAGGAGAAGAAACCCTGATGCAGTGTCAGGAAATCTACAGAGAAGAACATCTCAGGAGAGGTGACAGGAAGGCCAGGCCCTGTCATGAGGTCCCAGTAGCCCCGTTAGGTGGGCCACCCCAGTGTTTCTCTCCATGCTCCAGTTCCAGTCACCACGTTGTCATGTTTACTGTGTGTGCTGACAGCTGCAAGGCGCATCTGGTGCTTTCCACCTGGCAAATTAAGTCAAAACAAAATATGGAAAAAAAATGTTTATGTGGCAGCAGTGCTCCTGCCTGGAGGCCAGAGATCATGTGTTTCTTCAAATCAGAAGCTTCTGAGATGTCCTCAGTAATTGATGAAGGTAGGACTGTCTCAGGGACGTGGAGAACACTGCTCGGGAGGCTTCCAGAAGATCATAGATGAGCAGCTGGCTCTAAAGTCCATCTGCCCATCCTTTATGGGAGATAACTAGCTTGTGCCCCAGGGGAGGAGCAGGCCGAGTGGCAGCCCCAATGCTGGAGCTCCAGCTTACATGGCCGCTGCTGAGAGCTCCCTAGGTGCTGGCCCTTTGCTCTCTCCCTCACGAATGTCATTCTTTAGCTTCCTCTTAGCACCGAGACAGCAGTTATCAAAATCCCGTCTTAAAGAGGCCCAGAAAAGTGAGGGGACTGCCCAGGTCACGAGGTTGCTGAGCTGACCTCCTGTTCAGCCATCCCAGAAGCACTGTCGGAGTTTTGTAATCATTACTTTATGTGACTACCTTGGTGCTCATCTGTGAAAAGACCCACACAGACCTGAACACAGCATTCCAGGGGCTTCTTCCATTTGCTGGGATCAGGGCACTGTCTTACTTGGTTCTTGTGGCCAAGCAGTAGCACCATAGTTAATATTTGAACTCAACAGTCCTGGGTTCAAGTCCAAGATATGCAGCTTTCACATTGATTACCCTGTGTCTCTTGTTTGGCATCCCGAGCCTGTTTTCTTGGTAAGGCTGCGCTGAGAATTGAGTGAACTGATGTATGGATAAGACTTAGAATGCTGCCTGGCTTATGGCAAGCTCTCAAGAAACAGTTCTCAGGAGCATTAGCTTATTATTATGTTTAGATAATTATACAGTCAATTTCACATATGAGGGAGCAGTTCAGTCGCTGGTTCAAGATCAGCCAACTAATAAATGACAGGGACACCTAGCTCCATCTGTCCCCAAAGCTTCTCACAGACCACCCTGATGTGCATTTATCTGTCTGGAGCTCCTCGGGGACACCACCTCCTCCTATTCCTCTTCTGCTTCAGGAGCTGGGTCACCCTAAACCTACCCTGTCCGAGGCAGGTGCTGCGACCTAGTGCAGAGGGAGCAATTGTGTGGGGGCTGAGTCTGGGGACTGTGATGATGACTCTGTGGAGGTCCAGGACACCCGAAGCCCCCTCCTCCTGGCCTGCCAGCTCCTGAGCAGAGTGCTGGGGCAGAAGGTGCCAAGAAGAGTGTCACTGCTGATCAAAACAAGAAAAGCAGCCCACACCATGGGCACCTCCTCCGTGGAGAACAGAAGCCAGAGGGAGCGTGACTGCTGGGATTCCCCTGTCTGCTGCCTCCTGTCCCCCACAATTTTCATAAGCCAATCTTCTTTATCTTCTGACTTTGGTGAGGGCAACATTTTTGAAGATGTGTCTTAATATTTAAAATAACCCAATAGCTCAATGTACAATTTTTCTGGTCTCTTTTAATTGGGTTAGTTGACTCCTTCCTATTTATCTATTACAAATCTCCCATCCCTGTGTACTTTCTGAAAATTCATTGCATATTTACATTAGTATAAACCCTTCTCTGCTCTTCCAGTAACTGTTTTCAGTATAACCAGAGAGATGCCTTTTCCCTGTTACAATTTTATTAGGGCAAAACTCTTAATTACCCTTTCCCCATCTCCCACAGGAAAGTTTCCAAACATAAAAGAACAATCAAAAAGCTTCCAAGTGTAACTGTCTGCCTGGGAGCCAAACTCAGCACAGATAAGGACTTTGACCTTCCATCACCCTATCAGTCTCCCACTAGAAGTGCAGCTGGAGGTCATTCTGCTGGTGTCAAGGAGGGAAGGTGCTCCCTGCTCCAAGCCCAGCCTTCCTGGCTGCCTCTGGGCTTAAGTTGCATCTGAGAACTCTGTGGCCACTTTTATAAACTTGTTTTGCTTCCTTTATGTTCTATCTGCTGCATCGGCCAAAACACTGACATTTTTCAACAAGATTTCTAAAATGTAGGCATTAGGATAAAGTTTGGTACAAAGTCCAGGCTGGCCACAGAGCAAGTTCCCATGGCTGCAGCCCAACATTGCAACCTTGGGTCCCTGCACCCTGATCTGGTGTCCCCATTCCTACCCCTCTCCAGCCCTAGGCCTGAACTGACCTTCTTTCTAAACCCCTCCTGCAACTGTCCTATCAGTGGCTCTGCCATTGTCTCATAGTGACTGCCAGCATCTACCAAATAGAGGTTATGGTGTGCCCTTGAGGCACCAAGGTGTGCCATGCACACCCACCAGCCTTTCTCACTGGGTGGCATGCTCACAATCTGGCTATCACCTGCCTGTTGGTAGATGAGCTCATTCCACACCTCTGACCCCTCACCTGGACCTGTCACCACTAGCCTATACCTTTTCATTATCCCCACATCAGCCCAGCTCTCAGGGTTCACCCTGAATGCCCTCCCACAGGGTCACCCCCTGCCCTACAAGCTAGTCAATAGCAAACCTTCTCTCTGGTCCTTCATATCTATTAATAGTACCATTATGTTCAAAATATCAGGTCATGACTTTTCCCTTTTTATGTTTCCCTCTTAAAAATAAAACATAAATTTGATACAGTAAGTCAAATAACACAAAAGTACATAACAAAATTAAGGTACTAGCCAGCCTCCCTCCAATCATGCCCAACATCAGGGGAGGGGGGACCAATACAGGCGGTCTGAAGGGCTACTTATTTTTTTGCTTTTCAGGGACAGTCTGCAGGTGCTCCCAGGTCACTGTAGGTCAACATGTGCCCTTAACACCTTTAACTGGTGACCACTATCTCTGGGGTCTCAGCTCACGAAAATGTCCTGTGTGTACCTGGCAGAGTGAAAATATGTGCTTGTGTTCAATGCTTTATTCTCAAAGCTCATGAGTTGCTAGCCTCCCTTTTGATCTTGAAAAAAAGCACATTACCCTTCAGAGTGCACAGGCCATTTGGGGATTCTGCAGCTTGAGCTTTTCCTGGGCTATCAAGGCTGAGCTTTGCATATCAGGTTCCTTTCTTCCTACTTCCTGTGGTGCCTGGCCCAGCATGTGTGGGGTATGTGCCTGACACTACAAACTGACTTTAAATATTGCCCTAGGCAGAGAAGAATTTAAGATGGCTAATCTGTGTGTGTGTGTGTGTGTGTGTGTGTGTGTGTGTGTGTGTGTGTGTGTGAGACAAAGTCTTTGTCTTGTTGCCAGCTAGGCTACAATGGTATCATTGTAAGTCACAGCCATCTCAAATTCCTGGGCTCACATGATCCTCCTACCTCCTGAGTAGCTGGGACTACAGGTGCTGCCACCACACCCAGCTAATTTTTCTAATTTTAGTAAAGGCGGGGTGTCACTCTTGCTCAAGCTGGTCTTGAACTCCTTGCTTCAAGCGATCTTCCTGCCTCAGCCTCCCAGAGTGCTGGGATTACAGGGGTGAGCTACCTACCACACCAGATCAAGACGGTAAATCTATTTGAGAGAAATGGTACCACAACCACCTCCTTTAGCACAGGCTGATAATAAAGGAGGCAACTTGTTAAATGTGTACTTACAGCCCATATATATGGCTTTATTTCATTTTCATGAAATGAATGATGTCTCTGTTTAATGTTGCTTTTTGTGAACCAAAGGAATATTCCCTTTGGCTCTTTGTAATTTCAGACACAATTTTCCATGACTTCTGGTCAACCTTTAACTGGCAACAGATCTCAATTTAAGCTTTAAATTTTATTTTCCTTTTGCCAAGTTTCTACACTAATGTTCTATAAAAGAGTTAAGGCCCCTAGGAGAACCCCTATCTTAATCATAACCGAGAAAAGCTGTTATTTTACCATTTGTATAATGTTTTACTGTTTTCCTATACTGGGTGAATGACCTTAAAAGGTCCCTTTTTAAATAATTAGATTTCCAGATGATGGTTCTTTAAAGGGCTGTATAATTTTTTCCCCCAAGGTACATGCATGTATAGTTGTGAGTGTGTAAACACACATGGTGTTTTCTTGATAGAACACACTTCTCTGACATGCCCATGTTCCATGCATACGTGGAGAAATGCTTTCAGACCAGGCCTCAGAGCAGAGCTCGTGGCCCAGCCTCATCACACGCCTCATACCTTGATCTCCTACATACCCACCAGCTCCTGGCTTCTCACCAGGTGCTGGCTGGACAGTGCAGACCCTCAAGCTCAAAGTGTGCTGTCCAACCAGAAGCCCAGTGCTGCAGAGCCTGGCTTAACACCTGCACGTGTCCCCTGAGCTGGTGACTTATCTTTCTTTTATCACCTTCTCAAGAAGCAGTTTTTCTTGTAATGAAATCACTTATCAGGTTGCACCCTTGGCTTCTAATTGACCACTCCCTGGCTGGGTTCTGTATCGTAATGATTTTTTTGGTCCCCATTTCAGACCTGCTGAAGCAGAATCTTTGAGGTTAGAACCCCAAATTTCTATCCTATCAAACTCTCTGGCTGATTCTTTCTTCACACAGTTGGAAGGCCAAGAACCCCACCTCAGCCTGGGTCCTCTCCCACAGCAGGCAGGTGGGGAATCTTGCTCATTTCACTCATTTGACAAAAATGTATTGGGAGCTAACGAGGTTCTGGGTATTCCGTAAAATTTGTAATATTCACAGATAAGTAAGGAAAGCACATCATAGTAACAGCAACCCAGTCACCCAGTATTGGTGAGAAGCATTAACAGCACACAAGTGTTGTCTCAGCAGTTCAAGGAGGTGGGCAGTATCCCTGCAAACATGCAGGAGACAAAATAAGGGTGGCAGGCAGCAGACCAGGGATTTGGAACCAGGTCCTTGCCACATCAGTAGAGCCAGCACCCAGAGATGTGACAGAGAAAGGTAGGGGGTGGTGAGCCAGGTGGGCTGACTGCAACGGTGTGCTGGGGAAGGCCTCCCAATGGGGTGACAGCAGGGCTGTCTCTCATTTCGGGAGACGTGAAGAGCACCCTTCTGCACAAATCTGCCTCCCCCTATGTCATGACTTTTCAGAGTATAGGAAGCATTTTATTCCCAATAGGTCAGGCCTTTTGATTTCCCCAGCTTGGCCAAAATGATTGGACCTTGGCCATTCAGAAGAGTCAATGATTGGACGTTGGCCATTCAGAGGAGTCATTGGGATGAAAAGTGGTCCACCCACAGGAGAAAGAAGTATAAGCTGCAGATGGCAACACAGATGGGGGAAAGCTTGATGGGGGAAGCAGTGATAAAAATGTAACCAGGATGCCAAATCCACATCTCACCAGGCTTGTGAATGTTGCTAATTTACTCCTAGTCCCGAGATAAAACCAGCAAATCCATCTTTCCTTAACCCAGATAGACCCTAAATTACATCCTTTAAAACCTGTTCTCTTCCCACAGTGTTTTCCCCAAAATCAATCTGTGAGACCCTCCCTGTCACGTGCAAAGTGTCCTTTGGCTAATTCTTACCTGTCTCACGTGGGGCAACCAGCAGGGAAGCGCCTGGAATGTCTGCATCCATATTCCAGGAACTCCATGAGCATGACAAGGGCTAAGAATTCCACAGCAATTTGTCATGACTGGATGCTTGAGGAATTAGCAGAACTCTGTCCTGTAAGGCAAATATTCCAGAGAAGGTTTTCTGGCCATGACGTCAGTATTTGCCCAAGTCAGATTAAGAAAATAATCGGTCATATTTAGTCCTGGGGAATGGAGACAGGAAAATTAACATCACATATACCCACCCCACCCTTTTTCAAAACATACAGTGAAGGCTAGAATGATGTAAATCTCTATGGCCTGCGGGGGGACGGTAGGGTCTCCTTGTCCCTCAGCTCAACTGCACCCCTCCGGGGCCCCCAGTGCTCTGGGAGTGAGCAGGCCTCTCTCACTGGGTCTGTTCTCTCCTCAGGGGGACAGAAGGGTTCCCCCAGGGGCCCTTAAAACCCTGACTGAGCTCAGTTGTTTCAGCAAACTTTATTGAGTGCCTGCTGTGTTCCAGGCATCACGCTGGGTCCTGGAGATACTGTAGTGAAGGAGACAAATGTAGGTCCTGCCCTCCTGAGGCTTTTATTTTAAAGGAAACCTGGAAGAAAGGAACAGCCGCTGGGCCCCATGGGGGAGGGGGATAGAAACAGCCACCAAAAGAGAAGGCCAGGGGTGGGGATCTTGCTGGCAGCACAAGCCATCTCGGATTCTTCTGCCACTGGGGGACAGGGGGGTAGCCCCAGAGCCTGAGGAGGGCTCAGCCTGGACATCAGGCAACCTGCTTCCTTCTGTTCATCCTGATTGGCCTCTTCTCCTTGTTAACCAAGGAGCCCCAGCCGCAGTGCTGGTGACTTGTTAGCCTGGGCACAGCCATGAGGGCTGCCCTGTGCATGAGAGGGTTTAGCAGCATCCCTGGCCTTTGCCCACCAGATGCCAGTGACATGCCTGATTTGCAACAACCCAAATGTCTTCAGACATTGCCACCTGTCCCCAGGGGGCAAGGCCACCTCCAGGGGAGCCCTGCTGCAGAGCCAGCCTCCTGAGGAAGCCAGTCCCCACCTCAGACACGCACTTCTTCCCTTCCTGGCCCACAGAAAGCCTGGAGGTCTCGGGGGTCATGTTGCCCCATCCCTGGGCCTTGTGCCCTTCCCACGTCACCAGCCTGGCCAGGCTGCCTCTCTTCCTACCCCCAGGTAACCCTTTGGCTCATTTCTTCTTTCCCTTTCCAGCAGTTCCCAAAGTGTATTCCTGGGAACACTGCTTCCTCAAGTTGTGCCTTCAAAAGGATTCTATGGAGAAACAGCCTTGAGAAACCCACCACATTTAGGGCTCTGACTGAGCACGTGTCTAATGGATGGCTTTAAGTGTGTTTCTATTTCCCATGCCCTCCAGGGCCTGGCACAATACACAGGATGCTCAGGAAAAATTCTTGGAGAGACACTAAGGCCAGGGGCAGCTAGGCCACAGGGCTGCAGGCCAGTCAGGGGGCATCCAGTGTCCTGGGCCCACATGGGTGGCCCAGGCCTATGCCACTTCTTCCTCCTGGCTTTGAAATCACTCAGAAGTCCCTGAAGAGTGAGTTTTGGTACAGAGCCTGAGGTCAAGGACAGCCACCCTGCCCCCAGTGAACCAGCTCCAGAGGAAATAGGAGGGGTTGGGGGGACTGACAGCAGAGCCCCAGGACCCTCCTCTCCACTGCGCCATTCCACTCTGAAGCCTGTGGGAGGCAGTTTCACACTTGCCCTGAGCAGGTCCCAGTGTATTTTCCTCCAGCTCTATTTTAGGAGTATCAGGGGTTGGGGGCATGGGCTCTGCACGCAGGTGAGATCAATAAATGCCACACAGCCCACCCTGATCACCAGAAGAGATGGGGATGGCTGCTTTAGAAATAGCCTTATCCACATGAGTCCCTTCCCCTGGGCACAGGCACCCAGACTGTACATGGTATAGCCAGCGGGGCCTAGGCCAGGGGACGGGGTGACCCTTAGGGAACCAGGCCCCACCATGCTCCCCAGGGTCACATCCTGCAGAGTCCACTTAGAAAACTAGATGAGAAGAAAACAGATCCCAGAATTGCTGGTCCTGACGTGGCCAGTAGTGATGCAGGGGCTGTGTCGTTGGAAATGGCCATCCTGCCGTGGCCTCCTCTGGGAACACACTGTCTGCCTCCCCCAGGGAGGGACTCCTGGTCTGTTTGGGACACTTCTGCCAGGTTTCAGGAGAGGAAGTAAAAAAAGAGTTGGACAAGCTTTCGCCTTAGCTTTGTTTTTTTCCCTATAACCAGTTTTATGATTTTATCTCTAAAATCCCAAATAGGACTGTACCTGCCCCTCTCACAAACAGCACAAGCATTCAAAGACATTAACACATTTGGTTTCGATCTTGTGTGTCTCTGCAGAAGGAAAAGAAGAGTGGGCTCCTGAAACTTCTTGCTGGGGCGTCCACCAAGAAGAAGTCACGCTCCCCACCATCCGTCTCCCCAACCCACGACCCCCAGGCGGCAGTGGAGGCCTTGCTCCAGGGCGCTGTGGGCCCCGAAGTGTCCTCACTATCCCTCCACAGCAGGGCAGGGTCCTGCCCCATTGAGAGTGAAATGCAGGGTGCAGTGGGGATGGAGCCACTGCACCGGAAGGCGGGCTCCTTGGATCTGAGCTTCTCCTCGTCCCCCTCCCGGCAGGTGCCTCTCTGCATGGCTGCCCTGCGCCCAGAGCCCAAGCCGCTGCCCAGAGAGAGGTAAGGGGAGGGCCAGCTTGCATCCTCTGCGGCCAAAGACACCTTTGGGGAATGGGGACAATGGGCTTCTTGGAGGATGAGGCTCACCTGGCATCCCTCCTCCCCTGGCTCCACTAGCCTGAGCCTAGGTGTTAAGCATCCAGTGAGGCAGGGCCGGGAAGCTCCTGGCTCTTGGCTTGGGACTGTAGGGGTCATCCGGAGATTCATCAGACTGAAGTGATTCTGAGTACAAATAGGAAGAGACTAGGTGGTGAGGCGACCATGTCCTCCACAGGTGAGCCTCTCAAGCCTCCACCCGTGTTGGCTCTCAGAGTGACAAAACGTCATCCTAAAAGTGATTTCAATGACATATAGTCGGTTAAAGTGCTAGCAATTTCACCCTGGAGTTTTACTGTGTCCAGCCTAGGTGACATGGCCCACCAAGGGGACCCTCAGTGCTTGAGTTTTACTAAGTGTCAGAGGCCTGAGTCTAGTCCACCCCTGTGAACTGGGCAACCTAAAAAAGCTCTCAGATAAAGGCTGAGCCAGAGATTTAGCCCAGGGCTTTCTGACCACAGCATGGGCCCTGAGCTGCCTCCCATTCTGGGGTATATGGCCAGCAGCATCCCCTCTGTGTACTCACAGGGCCCACCAGGGATCCCCATGTTTTCAGTATGTGGACAGTATGGATGCGTCACAGCCTTGCCCAATATCAGCACCTGCTTCTGGGCCCTCAACAGGCCACCTGCACTGCCACATCCAGTGCCCCCAGGCAAGGCAAGACCCAAGGGCAAAGTGCCTGCCCCACTATACACTACACAGTATACTATACACTACCCACACCACATACTCACAGACACCACACACTCCACATACTACACATACACTCCACACACACCACACACTATACACACTACACACACCACACACTCCACGGTGTGTGAAGTCAGATTCCTGGAAACTGATAAGAGGGATGTAGCCTTGGAATGTGAGGGTCCCGTGGCATCAGGTTAGAACTGCCTGATGCTTGAGTCTCCCCAGGGAGGCTGCAGCAGCCCTGGCAGGTGTGGAGCTGAGCTCTGGAGCCACCCCACTGCCCCGCCCTCTGCACACTGCCTGCTGGCAATGTTGCAGAGTGGCTTTGAGCCCACAGATGCACCTGCCTCCCATCATCCATTTCACCCCAAACAAGTCTTTTTGTCTCTTGGAGTCCCAGTTCTTTCACATGTGAAATGGCAGTAGTAATACCCACCTGACAGGCCTAATGATTGTAAAGCACCTAGATTAATACCAGGGAAATTACGACTGCACAATGAACAACAAAAATAAGGTATGTTATATCTTTATCATAGTAATGCTATGACATATGTGAGCATGACAGTCAATGGCGATGGTGGTGACACCTCCAGCACTTAGGTACACCTCTCCTCTCTGGAGCGGCATGGTCTTTTCCCATGTGTTCACACACCCAGTCAGTTTGTGCTCACCGCCCTCTGCCCTGTGGCTTGCTTGCCTTTGTTAGGATTTAAAAGTGTTTTGCTTCTAGGCCAGGCTAAGGGGCTCACACCTGTAATCCTAAAACTCTGGGAGGCCGAGGCAGGTGGATTGCCTGAGTTCACAGGTTTGAGACCAGCCTGAGTCAGAGCCAGACCTCGTCTCTAAAAATAACTGGGCATTATGGTGGGCACGTGTAGTCCCAGCTACTTGGGAGGCTGAGACAAGAGAATCACTTAAGCACAAGAGTTTGAGATTGCTGTGAGCTGTGACACCACGGCACTCTACCATGGGCAACAAAATGAGACTGTCTCAAAAAAAAAAAAAAAAAGTGTTTTGCTCCTGCCAGGCGCAGTGGCTCATGCCTGTAATCCTAGCACTCTGGGAAGCAAAGGCAGGAGGATGGCTTGAGCTCAGGAGTTCTAGACTAGCCTCAGCAAAAGCAAGACCCCATCTCTAAAAATAGCCAGGCATCGTGTTGTGTTCCTGTAGTCCCAGCTATAGGAGAAGCTGAGGCAAGTGGATCACTTGAGCCCAGGATTTTGAGGTTGCCATGAGCTAGGATGCCATGGCACTCTACCCAGGGCAACAGAATGAGATTTTGTCTCAAAAATAAATAAATAATAAAAGCATTTTTCTTTGATCCATTATGTGTTATGGTCGGTAAAATAATGTCCATGCCTTAATCCTCAAAGAAGAAGTCAGGTTGCAAGTGGAACTAAGGTTGCTGACCAGCTGGCTTTAAAATACGGAGATTGTTCTAGACCAGTGGTTCTTAACCTTTCTAATGCCACAATGTATTTTCATTGTTAAAAAGGGGTCACAACCCACAGGTTGAGAACAACTATTCTAGATTGTCCCGAGTGTCCTGTGCAATCACAGGGGTCCTAACGAGTAGGAGGAGGGAGAAGAGGTCAGAGTGACATGATGTGACATGATGTGAGGACTTTGTCTCCCATCATCTTCGAAGATGGAGGAAGAAGCCTCCAGAGAATGGATGCAGCAACTTCTAGAATCTAGGAAAGACCCAGGACCTGCCCTGCAGATACCTTGATGTGGCTCGTGAGACTTGGATTTATGACTTAGAGAACTGTAAGACGAGGAACCCCGGGTGATGCCACTGAGTTTGTAGTCACTCATGACATCAGCAGGAGACAACTAATATGTGTGCCGATGTGATAGTTGAGTGTCTACATTCCACCAATGCAGAGGCTCACTTATCCTCAGCTGTGTTGAAGCAAGTGCTCTGAAAAGGCCACCATGTGAGGCCCACCATGGGATCCCTGCTGTCAGAGAGAGGGTCAGGGCATTCCAAACTTCACACGTGGCGCTAATGACAATAATAATAAATGCAGTGATAATTCATTCGGCAGTTGGCCATTTTGATTTCCTGAGCCTATATCTAAAGATTAGCTGTGGTTGAGGTACCTTAATTACCCTGAGAAGGGCAGAGTCGCTCACTGATGTGTGACGTGGGAGTAGCTGTTGTTCCCAGTGTTCAGGGGGCAGCCCCGTGCATCTGTAACGAGGTGCATCAGCTATTCTCTTACAGCAGGAAGATCAGCTCAGAGTATGGAAGTGATCTGGACAGAAACATTGACCACTCGTCTGGTATGAATTCAGCCCACATCCATCTGGGCTCATTAGACCCCGAATCACTCAGAAGGACCAAAGCACTTCTTCCTAACACATTGCATTTTTAAAGCTACTTGTTTTTTCACATCTGAAAGTTGAGGCAAAAGCCACAACTTGCATTTAGAGTCTGAGAAATCATCTCGCCCTTTGCCTTCCTTTCTTTCCATGGGGAAGAGAGGGAAGCAGCAAGTGTTAGAGGAGGTGGAGGATGGCAGAAAGCCACAGGTAGGACAGCGCTGGCCCGAGGACTCTCACAACCTTGGTTTGCATGCTGACTGCACAGTCCATGGGCTGCATCCCAGTGGCCATCTGTCCTCCTTATCACTGCAGAGGCACTGGGCTCAGAGGAGAGGGGAGGCACCTCCTTCGTCTCTGTCTCCCAGGCCCTGAGAGCCATGTCTGGCTGGCCAGTGGACAGTGCTGGGACCCCATCCAACCATTCTCACCTACAGACATTCCCAGGCACTTGGAGGTAGCTGGTGCTCAGTACTGGGCCCAGGGGGGCCCTGCAGCCCCTGCTCCCTTGGGAACAGGGTCACCACACACCCCGACAGCAGCCTGGGCGTGGCCCTCACCTGCTGCTCTCGCAGGCCCAGGGTTACGTGTTCCCAGGGCTGGGGCTGGGTCTTCCCTATCTGCATCTCTTTCCCAAACCTAGCGCCAAGCTCAACTGCCCCAATGCCACAGCTTCTCCATCCCAAACCAGGCAGGCCGGTGCCCAGGCCTGGTGAGTGAGTCAGGTGAGGAAGGATGAAGTTTTTCTCCCCTCTCCAAGTGTTTCCACTCAGCACTTTGATTCTCAAAAATCAGCATGCCAACATTCACTCCCAGAGCTTGGGAGAAAGCCCCCTTCTCTGGCCCTAGCCCCCGGATTTGGCCTGGGGTTCTGTCTGGGGTCCTGAAGTCTGTGGGCCACACTTTGAGCAAGGCCAGAGTGAGCTCCCTCAGGGCCAGAAGGGACGGTCCCTGCCAGGCCAGGCAGTGAGGACCAAGGGCACAAGGCTCATGCTGGTTGCCATTAGTGGGGTTTTAACAAAAGGCACTCCTTAGAGCCAGCAGTGCTGCATTCTAGCCATGTCCCTCCTCTGGGGCATGTGGGAGGTGTGTGGGAGGCTGTGTGTGTGTGTGTGTGTCCTGTCCAATCTGAACACCCAGCCAGGCACTAGTGAGAGTGGTCAGGTCAGCTCCTAATCAGTGCTGGAATATACTCTCCCCATAGGAAATAGAGTCCTTATGAGACTGGGCCAGCAGAGGGAGTGAGGAACAGGGAGGTAAGAGATTATAGAAGGGAAGCCCATGGGTTTGCTGACAGCACATCCTGAAGCCTGACAGAGGCTGGAGACAGGGCCCATCCTCAGGTGTGTCTGGAACAGATGAGCAGTCCCCTTTGGCAACCCTGAGGTTTCTCAGGGTGCTGGGGTCTTCCAGGGATCTAGCTTGTTCAAGTCTGCTGGCCAGGGTGACACCCAGTGGAGAAGGGCTCAGAGAAGCCACTCGGGGCTCTGGTCATTTCCACAGCTAAGTGCTGGCCTTGTGCTGACTGTGAGGCTTTTGGTCCTCACAGGTCCTGGACAGAGGGTTAGACCCTGGTCTCACACTGGGAGTGCATGCCACAGCCCAGAGGAGCCCTTTGGACCCACTTCCATCAGAGATTCAGGATAGTGCCCTCCAGGCCCTCAGCAGGCAGAGGCCACACACGGAACCTATCTCTGCTTCCATACTGTGTTATGCCAGCCTGAAAACAGGGACTCCAGGGAGGACACAGAGGCTGTAGAAGGCCTGGATCTTGTGGAAATGAGACATGGGGAAAATTGGGCCTTTTTGGTGGTGATAGGGGACTTCAGCCAGTCCAGTTGCTTAGGCTGTAATGTCTTAGGAATTGGAGAGCATATGTAGAAATAGCCATTTAATTAAAACAGTATTCAAAGCCCTTCACACATGACGGGGACCCACCTGCCTACGAGGCTGACATGGTGAGGGGCCCTGCCTGTCAGACGGAGAAACAGACACATGGACAGGTGGGGACACGAGCCCAGGGTGTGAGGGTGGGGCAGCACCAACAAGGACACAGATGAGTACCCCTCCGTGCCCAGCCCCTGCTGAGGACCCCTGGGAGACCAATGTGGTGGGTGGTCACGGCAGGAGAGGTGTGAGCGGGTCTGTGAACAGTCAGGCCTAGTCACAGAGGAGAAACAGTCCAGCTTCCTCATAAATCTGTGTTTGAAAAGCAAGAAGAAATTTCTTTGTAAAGTATTAAAAAAATCAAAAATGTCAAAAGAATTTTGGAAAATTAAAAAAATAAGTAAAAATTTCATAAAGTGGGAAAAGTAGCCCCAAGTGACAGTAATCTACACTGAGGGAAAGTACAGAGTGAAGGGCGTGGCCTGGCATGCTGGCCCTGGCATAGCAGAGGCACTCAGGGCCAGGTTCACCCACTGTGCTGTCTGTTCCTGCCCCCAGGTACCGTGTGGTGGTCTCGTACCCGCCCCAGAGTGAGGCAGAGATCGAGCTGAAGGAAGGTGACATTGTCTTTGTGCACAAGAAGCGCGAGGACGGCTGGTACAAGGGGACCCTACAGCGAAATGGCCGCACAGGCCTCTTCCCGGGCAGCTTCGTGGAGAGCTTCTGAGGACCGTGCCCTCCCCTGGCTACACGAGTGGCCTCCTGGGAATCCCCAAGGCATGAGGAGAGGGGCTGTGACTGCCCAAGGGCCTGGGTCCTCTCCAAGGTGGCTGGTGGGGACAACATGGCCTGGGGCAGGGGCCCAGGCTGTGGAGGTCACATCTTTGCCCAAAATCCGATGGAGAGCACACCCTGGGGTGTTCATTGAAATGCCCACCCCTTTGTGCAAACTGTAAAGAAAGCACCTCGTAGAGGAAAAGACGTCCGTGCAGGCCTGTTGTGGCTGTCTGGGTTCAGAAGCTGCAGGAAGGCAGTGACTGCCCTGAGCTTCCCGCAGGGCCCAGATCCCTGTCACCTCTCTATATACCTCAGTCACCTTCTGCCCAACCGCTCAGCAATGGTGTTAATGGTGGTGGGATAAGGGGCCAGGAGTCCCTCGGAAGATCCACCACATGGCTCCTGTTGGGAACTAGAGCAGAATCCTGGGTGGCTTTATCTCCTGCCAGCGTTGTAAGTGACACTCTCTATTTCACCACCACTGTCCTTTGCATTGCTTCTTTCTTACAACATCTTTTTAACGTGAAGCTGTTAGACTTTATATATTTCTAATAGGTCAGACATTGCCTATTTTTCATACATCTGGTGCTGCCTTTTTGTAAAACTAGTAATGACTTGGTTGAGCTTGAAAGAAAAAAATGTCTGAAGCGACATCAAAGGGGCAGAATTTTTATATTTACCATATGAATTTTGGAGAAAGCTGAATAGGCCACATCCTCCACATGTTGGCATTGGCTACCACTCAGTGGGGTGGGAGCAGATCCCTTTAGGTGGCTGGAGAGAGTTGGGAAAGAGCCTGTTTCTTTCAGCCTTTACCCAAACTCCATGCTCCGTCTAGACAGTGATGATTATTATTCAAGACCTGGAAACATTTGGAGGAAGGGCCACTATAATTGTCCTTTTGTGTGTCTGTAGGAGTGAGCACGTAGGTCCAACCCAGCCCAGGAAGGCAGAATCTTCCTTTTACTGCTTCAGAGAGAATGACTTCAGCAATTAGCATTCTCAAAATACCATTTCTTGCTGTCAAAATGTGCAGTGGTACAAACTGCACCACCTAGCAAAGGTTTTTCTCTTCTTTTTTTAAAAACAAATGACTGCTCCCGTATCAGACAGTGCAAACAGAGAGAGCAGAGGTGCAGTGAGGACAGGGGTGGCCGCACCTCTGCAGACATGCATCACTGGGTCCGGGTAGGACGAGAGAGGAGGGAGGGCAGCTTTGGTCCTGGGACCTTCCCCTAAGTGGGTTGACAGACTATATTCCTTAGCACAGCAGATCGAGTCCCAGGGACACTGATGGAGGGGCCCTGTCAAGAGACAATTTTATTCTTGAGATTCATGCCTTAGGCACACATTCTGTCATCTCAAATTCTCAAGTCATAACCCCTCTCTCTCTACCTTCATTTTTTCACAAACCACTGAGACTTAAATTAGACTGAATAAATTTGCCTTTGGTAACATAGGGTGTCACTGGTTTTCAGGGACACAACCAGCTCCAGAAACACATTCTTTTTCCTGGCATGAAGCCTTTGAAATTTGGGCAGCATTGTTTTCAGAGTTCCCATTTGGGGACATGGCTTGGCTACTTGTTCCCGCCAGGTGGCCACCACACTGGGGGATGGGGGTGGAGGGGATCCAGCCTAGAGAAAGGCTCTTTTCCTCCCACCAGACAGCAGTAGATGTAATAAATTTGAGGAATTTGTTCAGAATCGAAGAAGAAAGAATCTGGTTTAAACACAGGGATCCCTGAAAGTTAGTGACAACCAGAGGGTACCTATTTGCCCTTGCTGCCGAATTAGTTGTCATGCACAAAAGTCCTGTGCATGTTTAAATTGATGCTGTCACCAAAGAGGTGCATGGATTAACACCCTGAGTGAGACATGTGTTCTCCAGCGAAACCAGACTACCTAAGTGTCCACATAATAAACACCTTTTAAACCAGGGCAGCTACCAAGCAACAGAATAGACTAACTTGGACCTTCTTTCCTCTGGTGCTTCCGGTAGGAATGTACTCAAAACCCAGGTGATAGTGGGTGAGCCAGCAGCCCCAGGCTGAGCACCCACACTGCACAGGAGAGGCCAGGGCAGGCATCGCAGTATCTTTGGAAGACATCAGCCAGCCCCTGTCACAGTAGAGTCAGAGGTGAGCGCTGGTGCTGCCTTGGGAAGGAAGTGATGCCGTGGGTCCAGCCAGTGCCAGGGCCTGTCCTCTGAGAGCTCTGGGGGCTGATGCCAGGACTCCAGAGAGCAAGGGAAATGCACTCAGGCTGTGCTTGCGCTGAGTGTTTCCCACACCTGCAGCCTTACAGACCATGTAACCTGCAGATAAGAGCAGGAGTAGGAGTCACCCTTTCCTTCAGGCCTCCTCATCTTGAAGAACAGACTATTGTGGTTGTACATTGTCTAAAACTCTGCTGTTCAATGCTGGCCTCAAAAGTAGACATGTCTTAGTTGTGTGGTGGCATTTAGTGGCCCTGGTGAGGAGCTGGGTGGAGCCCAGTATGGTTCACAGTCGTAACTGAGTGAGGCCAGCAGACCCCAAAGAGCCAGGACAGCCACTGCCAAGTGGCTGAGTGGGAACGGCAGCGGGGTGGTAGGCCATGGGCTCTCTCCCAAATCCTCCCAGGGTGAATGCCAGGCTGGGCTCCCTGAAACAAGCTCAGCAGACTGAATGAGATCCTTCGTACTTCACACAGTTCACACACACCCCAGTGTTCTTGTTATACGCAAATGTCAGCGTGTGGTTTTGGAAGACTTGACAGTAATGACAAACTATGATGCCTGTGTTTCCGAGTCTTTAAATAAAAATGAACATGGAGAGGCCTTGTGTTTGGATGGCAGGAGCAGTGGAGTCAGTGCTCCCTCGAGGTCTCCATCAGGGCCACTGAGGAGACCAGGGGTCAGGGCAGCAGTGATGTCAGGTGGCCATACCCAGCACACACTGGAGACCCATAGGCTGAGCAGTGAGGATGGAGCCACAGGAGAAAGAAGCATGCCTATAAGGACAAGGGGACTAGCTATAGATGACTTGCCTTCCTCCTTTCTATCAGAAGTGTGTGGTGTTGACCTCTAAGACGGGCATCCTTCTGCACCTATCCTTATCTCTCTGGTTTTCAGGGTGCCCCAACCATGGAGAGAGATTCTCTGGAGCACGGGATGGGTGCAGGGAACCCCAGAAACCAGGCAGACAGATTGATACCTGCAGAGTGTCAGGGACAGTGTGAAATAGGCTTCTGCTGCCCTCTTAGCTGAGACACACACCCACATATGTATACTTGAGCTAGAAAGATGCTTAGCAAAGGGCCATTTTACTCCTCTGTAACAATTATGTGAACTTGTCAGGCATGGTGAGACAGGAGGATTGCTTGATCCCAGGAGTTCAAATCCAGCCTAGACAACATTGCTAAAAAAAGAACTTAAATAAACTTGTATAAGAGTAAATAACACAGCATGGGTAGTTGTGGGGTAGGCTGATGTGGTCCACACTGTGTGCAGCAGGCTGTGTGGAAGGTACTCCTATCTTTGTTTGCTGGATGAGCAATCACAGTTAGAAGAAGTTAAATGGGCTCAGCACTTGTAGCTCAAGTGGCTAAGGCACCAGCCACATACACCAGGGCTGACGGGTTTGAATCCATCCCAGGCCTGCCAATCAACAATGAACTCCAACCAAAAAATAGCTGGGCATTGTGGTGGGCACCTATAGTCCCAGCTACTTGGGAGGTTGAGGTAAGGTAATCAATTAAGTCCAGGAGTTGGAGGTTGCAGTGAGCTGTGATGCCATGGCACTCTACCCAGGGTGACAGCTTGAGGCTCTTTCTCAAAAAAAAAAAAAAAAAAAAAAAAGATTCTGTCTCAGAAGAGGTTAAATGAATTATCCTGGGACAGATAGCTCCAGTGGACTGCCATGACTCAAACTCAAGTCTGCCTTTCTGACTCAAACCTGGGTGCCAAACTTAGACCCCTCTATGGAAGTACTGTGTCAAGCAAAAGAGTGTGGGAAGAAGAGGTCCAGAGGAAATGTAGGTGGTACCCATCACAATCTGGAAAGGCTATGTGGCAGGCCAACACAGCCTGTCTGCTGGACACAGATCCTGACTATAAGACCATCCAGCAACTTCTCAGGGCCTAGTGCCATTCTGCATTCAAGTTACAAGTCCCACTCCCAGCATTCAGAATCCATGCTCCCTAAGGAAACAGGACTAATTTGCCTGAACACAGGGAGAAAAATGTTAGGGAGGGCAGCCTACCCGCTCAGCCTGTGCACAGAGACGTTGCTCATCAGCCGTCGGTGAACTGAGCTACCTCAATCCCTGTGGGGAATGCTGAGTCTTCTCTCCTGGGATCATCTCCATAGAATGGCTCCCTTCACCCAGCCATTCCAGGTACTGCAGGGGGAGTGGCAAGGGTAAGAGCCACTGGCCCTCGGCAGAGTGGCAATCTGTGCACACCTGGCTATGGTACAAGATGGGCAATCTCAGACGCCTCTGCAGTCTCTTGGGGCTCCAGAAGAGGGATCCAAGCGGGCTGGAGACCTCCTGGGGCATTTACGGGTTGGGGAGGCTGCAGCCTGGAGGGAAGGAGGTGATTTACAGTCTTATTTACACAGTTTCCATAGACATCGTCTCAGTCCTTACAACAGCCCTTGCAGTGTGGTTCCAATCATCCCCATTTCACAGGTGAATTTACAATTCTGAGAAGTTCTGTTATTATTATTAGTTCTGAGTTAAATAAGGGGCAGAGCCAGGACTTCTGACCATAGTCGAAAGAAGGTTATGCCAGCAACCATCGACTGAAGGAGGAGCTGCTACCACATTGTTCTGCAGGTAGAAAAATCAGGTGTCTATGGCCACACGCTAGGCAGGGCTGTGGTCCCCTCTGCTGTGGGAGAAGAGAAGGGGCCAAAATAGCCCTGGGACTGGGAGGAGTCTGTGTCAATCCCACAGGCCACGAATAGATGGTGATCAGCTGAAGCCGGGTACTCTGCACTTCCCCGCTTAGCAGAAGACAGGAGGAAGGTTGAGGAGAGACCCCAGGCGTTGAAATAGAACAGGCACCCCCATGGGACCTGCAGTACTCAGGGACAGCAGCTGGGCCCAGGCTCTTCCCCACGAAGCCCCTCCAGCCTGTCCTGACCACACATGCCATCTCCAGGGACTGTGTCAGGGCCTTTACAGAGTTGAACAGTATTTTGGATTTCTCTTCTTTTTATTTCATGTTATCCTTCCAGGGAATTCTCTTCACAAAGAAAGCCATTTCAGCTGGCCACGAGGGATGTGTTTACATCCTATTAGCTTGGGCCCTATATCAGATCTAGCTGTTGTCCCCAATGTTCGAGGCTAGCCACACCATGCTGAGCCTGTCCTCTGCACTGCCCGCCACGTCCAGAATCGGGCAGCTTTTCATTCCTGCATCTCAATGGGACCTATGCTGGCCACATGCTCCCTGTAGACCTCAACCACTCCTTCAGTAAAAGTCCTGCCCTCTGATGGGCCTCCCCGACATCAACTGGTACATTAGGGTTTAAATCCCAGACACCCAACACAGTGATAGCAAATGCCATTTGTCAGGGCCTTTCATCTGAAAATGCCAGAAAACCAACTGGAATGAATAAAATAAGGATTTCTTGACCCGAGTGACTGAAAAGCTGAGGACAGGCAGCTAACCATGCGGGAATGATGGGGGCTATGGTGGTGTGTGTGAGGACACTCAGCACTTTGCGGGCAGGAGCCAGGATGTGGAATATCTTGCACTGTGTAGAATAGTCCCATGGTGAAGATTCAGCCAAAATGCCAAGAGAGGGTCCACTAAGAAACACTGGTTTCAGTGTGGTTTGCCTTGGGCACAGCTGGATCTGGGTGCTCCTACCATGTCCCTTGGTGTCGCTTTCCCAGGTGCCCTCCGTGATTCCTTTCTCAGTAGGCTTATCCCCAAGTCACAGCAGTATGGTCACTGGCAAGTCCTGGACACCTTCCTGACCCTTCAGCTATCCCTACAGAGGTAGAGCTGTTCTTTCTCATGGCCAAAAATCCTGCACACTGCCTGGTTTGGGCCCATGCCGCCCCCTGACCCTCTGCCTGGGCAGAGGACAGGCATAGACAGATTGCTAGTGTCTGGGCTCTCAGACACATGGATGGAGCACAGCGGTGAGAGGATAACCCCTCTATGGAGCCACTTCCCCAAGACACTGCCCTGGAAACCCCACAGCTATGTTAACCCCACATCAGAGGGTCACCTGACCATATTAAGGAAAACAAGGTATAAAGATTGGATCTAAAAGAAGTCCCAGAGGGAATATTGACAGACTTGGACATAATTATATGTGTAAAGAAAGAAGTCTGGTGTGGAAAAAGTCACATTCTGCAATGTCCTGAAAAACTGGAACCAGAAGAAAGCTGGGATACGGCCAGGCGGTGTCAGAGGAAACACGTCCACCATGTGCCATCGATGGCTCAGTCATCACCCATTCATTTGTTGGTGAGCAGACAATTATAGGGCACCCACAGAGACAGGGCAGAAAGGCAGATGCAGCTGCCCCACCCTGGTTAAAGTCCATGATCTGAAGTCTAAGGCAGCTTTAAATGAGTCACTATGCACATGGACAGTCTGTGCCTAAAGAGAACGGGTCAGAGGGATGCAGCCCAGTCCAGGACAAATCCCAAGATGCTTCCTGCCGCCTGGACATTCCTGGCAGGAAGGAACAATGTCAGCACACCAGGCCAGGAGAAATAAGAGGCAGCATCCCCTCTCAAGGTCACACAGGACTTGGCTCCAGGTCTGGCACCTTCTCCCCACCCTGCCCACTGCCACTCATTCAGTCCACAGCTGAGATAAATCAAGGTGAGACGGCCCTGTCCCGGCACTCAGGCCTCTCTGGAGCTGCTGCTGAGTGGGCCCAACCTTCAATCATATCACTATGCAATTGGTGCTATGGAAACAGGTACAAACCCACAGTGCCCATGTCAGGTTGCTAGAGCTGCAGCAACAAGCACCAGATGCTGAGCAGCTCACACTACAGATTTATTTCCTCACAGTTCTGGAGGCTGCAAGTCCAAGTTCTAGGTACCAGCTGGGTTGGCCTCTGAGCTTCTCTCCTTGGCCTGGAAGCAGCAAATTCTCACTGTGTCCTCATGTGGTCGTCTATCTGTGTATCCTAATCTTTCTTTAAAGGATATCAGTCAAATTAGATTAGGACCGCAGTTGATTATAACTTAACCAAACTTGAAATATAGTCACATTCTGAGGTACTAAGGGTCAGGACTTCACTAAGATTTCAGGGAAAGGGGGCACAAAGCAGCCCATTGCGGTGCCTGTGTGCATGGAGACCACGTTGTAATAAAGGTAAAAGTTAAATGAATTAAAATGACAATAGCTACTAGGAAATAATTACTCTAGTGCAAAGTACTAAGGACTGGCAGGATAATCTCCTAGAGGGGGAGGGGTGGCACAGAGGGTCAGGAGGGCAGGGGCGGTAGCCCAGCTGCCTGGTGGAGCTGGGGAGCCTCCTGCAAGGAACAGGAGCGTCTTGAAGCGCCCTCTGCCGGCAGTGCGGGGCGTGGCCTGTGGCCATGGAAAGCAGTGATGTTTACCGCAGATGCCAGAAGTGGAAATACCCTGCCAAGGGGGCAGAAAGGTCACGGGAACTGTGATGGCCCCAAAGATTCCCCAGGTAAGCTAGGCCAGTGTGGTGGCCAACATGTCCCTGAAGGAGGCCGCCCCAGAGTAGCTCTTCTCACGTCTGCACTGTGATTGCTTCACAAAGGGGAGGTAGGAAAGGGAGGGCAGGTGCAGCGTGCTCTGGGACCTCCCCACTGTGGGCCTGTCACAGCCCATCAGGGTCTCGGCTCAGAAGGCATGGAGCCTGCCCAGTACATGCTGAGAGGCTTGGCCAGACCACCCTCATGAGTCCCACTTTGGCCCAGATGTGGGGCTTCAGGGCTTCATTTCTGTTCTGGCCACAGCCCTTCCTTAAAAAAGCTGGCAAGCCTGCACAGGGCCCCTTACTGAGTGCCACGTGGCAGCCCCTTCACCACCCTGCCTGGCAAGAGGAGCAGGGCCATGTCTGCTCAAGACCTGGTCTCTACTGCAGTGCTGCAGCCCCTGCTATGGTGACAGACACCCAGATCAAAAAGGGTCTCATTCAGGGGAGCCGACAGAGAGAGAGAGAGGAACAACAGTGGGCAGGGAGGAGGCAGAGAGCCAAGAAGAAAACAGGTGTATGCAGAGGCCTAGCATCCTTGTAGGTGAAGATGGCAAGGGAAACTGAGACAGAAAGCAGTTAAGCAAGTCACCCCCTGGACAGTAAAGCAGGAGTGCCACTGGACTTACCCCTGGGCAGCCGCAGTCCTAACCCTCAGCTGGTTCTAGGCTGGAGAAGGCCTGGCTGAGTGGCTGCTGACATCGGTGCACCATCAGCCCGACTCAGGGAGCACGAGGTCCTGCAGACATCACAAGTGCTTGGCTATTGGCTTCTGATAACAGCACCCCAGGCAGCCCAATATGCCACCTGCCACACTTGGTGGCAACATACTCTTTTGTTAAAAAGAACAAAAGTCCTCCCTCTGCTTAGGCCACAGACTGATGTTTGGTGGTCCTGAACAACCTGCTTGCCCCAGCTGGAGCTGCCTGGACCAAATGGGAACAAGCCGAGGCTGCACCTCTGGGCCAGCTCTGAGACACACCACACCTCACAATGGTGCCTCAGCCTTCCTCTCTGGCACGACTCCTGATGTTCTGCTCCAGTCCCTGGAGGCGCTCCCAAAAGACAGCACCTACCCAGACCCCACTCATTCATCCCTGACCCATGTGCACACAAATGCAAGTGCAAACCCCACGTGATACACACACCACACACATGCACATACACCCCACATGTGGACACACACATGCACACATGCTGGCACAGGTGAGACTCAGCAGCAGTGAGGAGAGAGAGGAGTGAGGATTGCCACAGAGGCTGTGGCCTTGGCCTATACCAGGGCCAGCCTGTGGCTTCCAAGGCTGTGGTCAGGGGTGTAGGGGAATTGGTGTCCCCGGCAGACCAAGCCCTCTCCCCCAGCCATGTCCCTCAGTATCCAACACAGGGCAGCCAAGTCTCCAAAGCACCACAGCCTCCCTTGGGGGCTGAAGGACACTTTGATGCTGGCAAGGGAGGAAATCCCAGAAGAGGTCCTAAGTTCCTGCAGGCAGTGAGCCTACTTTCTGGGCTCCATTGGGCTAAAACTGACACTGGGCATGGGGCTCCCAGGCTGATTCTTAGTAGTGTAACTCTGGGAATTCCCATGCATTAGGCTGGCCATCCCAGAGCCTTAACATTCATAACATGGTGATGGCTCTGAGCTGGTGAATGTGAAGTTTCTGCTTTGGACTCAGATAACCACATCATAGAACATGTAGGACAAGCTGCCTGCCTCTCCCCATGCCTGTGGCTTGTGCAGCCCGGACCTCTGAGGAAGACTGAAGCACAGGCATCTGGCTGTCTGGGGACAGCCTATGTCCTGCCATTACTGCCCTGGGGGTTGGGGATCGTGGCATCAAGAGCCACCGCAACCTCACTGTGGCCACAGCCCAGCCCAGAGTCTCTTCTACCCTTTGCTATGGTTACCGTGGGGCTCTCCTTGCAGTTATATTTCACTGCGTGAGGCCCACAGCTATCTCTGCGAGTGAATGGGTGAAGGTTTCTCTGTCCCTGCTCAGCACCTCCTCCCCTGGGGAGGGGCATCTGCTCCAGGAACCACCACCAGCCCTGCCGTTTCTGATGGCTGTCCCCCTGGTTAGCTCAGTCAGTGAGATTGTACGTAAAGCAGATACGCACATACTGAATAAACATTTCCAAACAAATTTCTCTGGAGTTTGCATAGCAATGCCTTCTCACAGGGAGTGTTCTGGGTTCCAGGGCCTACGTATTGCTGCACAATACACCCAAACTTGTATTTCCAGGACCCTTGCCCCACAGGTCGTATGTCACAAGAACAGCCCAGGTGTAGAGAGTGGTACCTGGCAGGTGAGGCCTTGAGAGCTGGGCCCCGGCTGACACCAACTAGGACCCTACAGTTGCTGGCAAGATCATACTAGTATCCAGGGTCACTTGTGACTTGAAAAATGACCTTTAGAAAAGGAACAGATAGGCATTAAAAATAAATATAACCACACGTGCATAGATGCAGTAGGGTTAGTTACGATCTTTTTTCCTTCCTAGGTAAGGAGAAAACCGCAGGCACTTCGCACACTTGTCAGGGGGTGTGAGGTGCTGCTTTCTACGGCTGCTCCTGTCGCTGTGTCTTTTTTGTATCACTCTTGAAACTATAAGACAGTGGAGAGTAGGTGAGTGGTTGCCAGGGGCTGAGGGCAGGTCAGGGGTGGAAGAAGCAGGGAGCATTGGTGGCTGCATAGGGTGGCCTCAGGGATCCTCATGGGAGAGGGTCATGGGAATCTATATGTGTGACCAAAGTGCATGGAACTAAGTGTTCCAGTACACACACAAACACACACACACACACACAATTGCCTATAAAACATGATAGCTGAGTAAGACCAACGGTTTGTACCAATGCAAATTCCTACCATGTGGCACTACGTGTAGTTCTGCAAGATGTCGTAATTGGGGGAAACCTGGCGAAAAGTACATGGAATCTCTCTGAATTTATTACTTAAAACTGCATGTGAATCTACAGTTAGCTCAAAATAAAAAGCTTTTTAAAAGGGAGGAGTTAGAGCTGAGTTCCAAGCTAAATGATGAACGAAGTGGGTAGGATGAGAGTGCTGCCTCAGCATTCTTGAGTGTTGAAGATGCCCAAGAGAAGGCGACAGGGACTGGCCTTTAGATGGGACAGGGTGGGCGGGGCTGGCAGGTGTGTGCAGGGCTGAGCAGGTCTCCCCAGGTAGGGCACCAACGTGCTCTGGAAATGCAGTTTCCTCAGCCATTTCAGCAACATTGTCCCCTCGGGGCACAGTCTGCCTCGCAGGGAAGGGAGCCCACCCTCAGGAGTGCTGGTCCCATGGAGCTGGCATGTTCTATTTATTTCCACAACTTTCATTTGAGACTGTGTGTTTTTGAAAATCAAAAGAAGTTGCTGCTGGGTGTGTCACCAGGGACCCTCCCTCTCTAGCATAGGCGAGTCTGAGGGAGCAAGGTGGCCCTGAGCAGACCCAGCAGCCACAAAGCTCCTTAGGGGTCCTGCTTTTGACACTTTAATTACAGATTTAATCAGCTCATTACCTAAGTGCTTCTTATTAGGACCTGTTATAAGAGGTGTAATTGAAGCTGAGACTTTGAAGATTACTTCTCCACAGGGGTGGGCAGGGAGGCATCCACAGCAGCCAGACTGGCCCACCCAGGTCCCTGTACCACAGCCACGTAGATGGGACAGCTGTCATTCAAACATGGCAGCATTTTGCCTTGTAATGTTGAAAGTTTTGATTATTCTTTAAAATTTCATTAAAAAAAATTCTGAATTAATATATGCAAATAGAGTCTCCTAATTATTGAGATCAGTTACTAGTTGGTGAGTTTTGAGAGGACATTGTGCCTCCCTCGTGGTCTGTACCCTGGCGCTCAGTCCCAGCCCCAGCCCAGGTCCCGGAGCCAGCATTCCCTACATGTTCCCAGAGACACTGACACACCACTGGAACTAGGACGATCACGCTCTATCTTCACTTCAAAAAGTGGTGACCAGGCAGGCAGTCAGTGGTGCCTGGCCCTGGGTGGCATCACATCGTGGTCAAACCCTGGCACAGGCAATAGAAGTAGTGCTTCCAATTACACAAGCGTTTGTACAGGGCTGAGTGAATTCAGTTCCATTTGCAATGGCAGACAGGCCTCCCCTGCCTCCCAGGCTGCCCCACTGGGCACATTGTTGGCCCCACCTCCTCCAGCCTTACCAAGCACCCACTCCGTGCACAGCGCTGGGAACACAACAATGTGAGGAACTCGCTCGGTGTGCCTAGCACACAGGCAATGCCCCTGACCTGGGCACAGAGCTGAGCCCTTCCCATCTGAGAAGGGATAGACAATTGCTGCATATCCCACCGCTAGCGATGACAGGGAGAAAACCATCCCCCACCATGGCCTGTCTCCCAAGATTGCCATGGTCACACAGCCAAGGCACCAAGGACAAGCCCTGAGCTCTTGTAGGGCTCTCTAACCCAGACCTAAATTGTAAGGCCTCAGGCAATCACAGGAAGAGTGGCAATTTGGATGGTGAACCTTGTAAGGGGTGGCTGTGGGGTTGGACAATATGTATCAGGAGACTTGAGATGATCACATTCTTAGCCCTTTGGGAAATCTAACCAAGGAAATCTTCAGAGATGTGAACAAAGATGATGTCAAAGGGTATTTGGCAAAGCATTATCCATAATCATGAAAATATGGGGTGGAAAATAAATGCCCAGCCATGGTTAATAATTGAACTGGTTTGTGACGTGTGAGCATGTCAGCCAGCATGGACGCTGTTTCCATGGGCCAGCTTGGGACTTGGCACTCGCAATACACAGGAGAGGAAGTCGGAGCCCCAGATGCGCTGAGAGGCACTGATTGGAAGATACGCACCAAATCTGAACCCTGGGTTTGGAAACTGTGGTTTCATTTCCTCTTGATCCTTTCCCTTCTTTTTCATAATTTCTATAATGAGCAGGTCTTTGATTTAGAAGCCCTTTTTAACTTTGCACATGAAAGGCCTCTACCTGTGTTGGTGGTGCATGTGGCTGCCTGGACCTGCCTGTTTGGAGACCCAGTTGCCTCTCCATGTTCATAGGCCCTGCCCAGCAGGAGGCCAAGGTGTCAGGAGGACCTGTGCTGCTGTCAGCTGGCAAGGGGTCTGCCATGGAAGACCTAGAGGCAGCGTAACAGTGCAACATGGCCACTGCATCTGTTGCCACAGGCAGCCGTGGGACTACGGCCCATCATAGCCCTGCATGCACACCCAGTGTGGTCACCTCTCACTGCAGGGCTCTCCTGGGAGGACGCCAGGCAGAAGCTGGGAAGGGTCTGACTTCAGGTTTCTTCTCTCTTGCTGTTGCCTCTTCTGTCATTACCTGACCCAGCCGAACCCAGTGTCCATTGCCTACAACAGCCTGGGGCCTGACCAGACCCACAACCCCACATGGAAACCCCCCCCCAGGAGGCTGGCAGAACTGCCGTCTGAGCCCAGCCCAAGTGTGGTCCCATGAACAGGGCTATGTGGGTATTTCAAGCCACTGAGTTCTGGGTCAGGTTATTATGAACAATTAGATGACTGGGTCACAGACCTTGGCTTGGCTCCAAGTCCTGCCACATGTCAGGCTGTGTCTGAGGCTAGATCTTGCTGAGCCCTTGGGTGGGAGCGACTCAGTGCAGGATGTGGTGGGGCCTGTGTGGAGGCGACTTGGAATTTCCTCGCCTACAAGGCCTGCCCCCAGGGAGGAACACACTGTTGGCTCCACTGCCCTGTTTTGGAACTATGGCCTTTGCCTTCACTGCCTCTACCACTTTCCTCAAAATCCCTTCAATCCTAGCTAATCTTTGTCCTTTGAGGTTAGATTTATTTGCAGAAATGACCAAAAGTCAGCTGGAGCTAAGTCTGCAAATCTGAATAAAATTGTTTTAAAAACAAGGCAGAAACACAGTAATGAGACCTGTGTTGTGTTCTGTGCTTAACTATCCTAGAGTGAATTTCCGGAGGATATCCCAGATGTGCTTTGAGCAGCAGCTGAACCTCTTGAATATTTGCTTGTTTTCTTTGAATATTTAACTTCAGGAAATTCTGGCCAGTTTCTTAAAATTACAGCCCTTTGCCTTATACACATAAAAACCACAGCAAGAGCTGACATTTGGAGGGCTGTGTGTCTTGGCCACTGCACTCAAGCTTTCACACTCCATCTCATTCAGTTGCCATGTCATGTGCCTGGCAGGTGGCCCTGGCACAGCCCTGCTCTTTTCCCTTAGGGAAGACAGGAGCCAGGTGATCCCTCTGGAGGGTGAGGGGTGTGGATTGTTCAGGAGGGGCTGGTGCACTTGGAGCAGGTAAGCCCAGCTTTGGGACATAAGATAGCAAAGTCTGAGACAGGGAATACTCAGGCTGCACAGAGGCTGTGCCCTTGTCCCTAAGGAATTAGCTGCAGTGGGTGACTGAGATGCCCCCAGCCCTGCTGTGAGTGTGCCAAATAGCTCAGAGAGACAGGCCCAGAGGCTGGGCCAGCCTGAGGCAGTAGGTGAGGCTTGGGGCAGGAGAGGCCTCACCAGCTGTGCTCCTCAGCCACTTTTGTGTCCAGTGGAAATATCCTGGGGTCTCTACCTTCCAGGTCATTCTGAAGAGTTGTCACAGTTGAACTCTTATGGCTGGAGTACGGGGTACATACCTACTCGCCAAATAAAATAAATCGGAGCAATGGAACTGCGTGCTCTCCACAGCACAAACTGAGACTTCCTGCAGATGGCTGGGTCAGCACCAGGGACAGTGGGTGCCATGTCACTAGATCACCTGGGTAAGCAATCTTATAACTGTGTCCATCTGGGTCTCCCAACCTGGACAACTCTCCTGAAACTTTCCAATGACTCATGAGTGGCCCCCCATGTCCTTCTCTGTAGGGGGGCAGCTCCTCGATGCAGGCTGCATCCCTGTGGTGTCTTGGACAACTTCTGGAGAATCCTGAGATTATTGGGCCCTCTCCCCTCCCACTGAGATGGTTACATGATATGAGAGGACCCTGACGTGGTGGTCCTAGAGGGGAAGTTTCCCATGGAGATTCAAAGAGGACCTTGATACCAGCAGGAGCCTCGATTGGCCTCCGTGTGTCTGTGCAGACTACCCCGATGGGCATCTCTGGGATTGCAGAGGCACCTCTCACACTCCGGAGCTGAGAGCCTGTCTGTCTGCACCCTCTGCCCAAGCAATCATCTTCCTCCTTTCTAGGGGCAATGCATGGGGCCCTGGGCAGAGCTGTGAAGCTAGGCACCATGATGGGAGCCCAGAGTCATAAGGACACCCAGCAGGGTGGGCATGTCCCTCCACGATCCCTCGGTCACCCATCGGTTCAGCTCAGGACAACCCACTTGTCCTAAGACACTGAGAGAAGGATCTTGATGACTCACTGGCCAGTCTCCACAGTGTCAGCACATCCCCTCCCTCCCCCCCCCCCCAACATCCTTCTTACCCATACGGGGCTTGTTCTGGGTTCTGGCTCTGTTTTCCCTTCTCTGCTCAGGTTTTAAAATTTCCCATGTCCTACCATTGTCATCTGGGGCAAATGGAAGGAAGAATGTTCCTTTTGCTGCAGCGGCTAATTCCCCCTTCTGAATCAGACACCCAGGTGCTAGCAGCCTCTGACAGCCTCCAGCAATGGGGAGGCGGCCGTGCCCAGGTCACAAGGGTCTCACAGGTCAGCTCATGATGCTCACGAAAGGACAATGTCGCTGCCAGTCACCATCTGAGTCCTGACACAAGACAACAGGCAGCTGGGAAGCTGGGCATAGTGAGAATGAAATTAAGTTTTGTTATGTCTCTTTACAGATTGGCTTTCCCTCCTTCAGTTCCCAGGGAAGCCTGGCTAGCCTTCCTCTGAGACCTCAGCTCCAAGGCACGGGTCCCCCGGACTCTCAGCCCCAGCTTCCTGCTGCAAGCCTCGGCCTGAGCAAAGCACCAGCCTCTGTGAGCCACTCTCTCCTCCTCTCTAAATGAGGCCATGGTGCCTACTTTCTGGAGGTACAGGGACAGGAGGCAGCATGGGACATGCCAAGGGACCTGGCACAGATGGCAGCCACACTGCTCATTCCTGCCTGGCTCAAGGCCTCCAACATCTCCTCTCTCCCACCCTTGCCTGGGACCCACCTCATGGGCCTGTCCTCACTCCTCAGCTTGGTGAATTCCTGTTCTACCCTCCAGTGGGTCACTCCTCCTAGGAAGCCCTTCCTGACAGCCTGCGTGCTCCCAGGAGCAAGGTCTCCCAAGCCAGCAAGCACAACCGGGGCCTCCCAGGGCCGGGACTGAGCCTTGTGCGGGGCCGCTGTTTTCTGGGACATAGCCCGGAGTCTAATCACTATGGTGCTTGCAGCAAAGTTCACGTTTCACAAATTTTGGCTGAACAATTAAATGGCTTGATTTGGCTTTAGAAATAACTGATTTTTACAATAGCTACCACAGAAGACCCGGCAGACACACACACATGCACACATACTGCTACACATGTCCCCGTGCACGTGCCACACCTCACCCCAGACTCACAATGTACCCAAACCCAGCTCAGCAATGGTGCCCATCAAATGCCCACTAGGCACCAGGCTGGCCCTGGAGACCAAAAGGCCAGGTGGCCTCAGGGCATAGCCCCCACGAAACGGCTGGCCCAGGAGGCAGAGCAGCAAGTTTGCTTCCTTCCCCTATTGAGGAAAGAATTTGGTAAAATAAAGAGATGTGTTAGAAGCATGTCCCTATGTTCCAGATGTGCCCATCTAGAGGACACAGGTACAATGGAGGTGGTGTAGGACACTGGGTCCTCGGCTTACAGTGCCAAAGCATGCTCCCTTCTGAGGAATCCGGGGCATGTTTACATAGGGAGTGGTCGGATCTCCAACCCCAGGGGCACGTCCTGGATTGAATGAGGGACTGGAGCCACCTGCAGGGCCTGGTGGGTGCCCCATCAGGATGGGGGTGGGTCTGTTTGAACATAGGTTGAAGGGCCATCCAGGCTAAAGTGATGGCCAGCAAAAGGCCAGCAGGCCGGAGCCAGGAGCCAGGAGTAACCAGCACATCTGTCCAGGGAACCATGGGAACAGATGGGAAGCAGGACAGAGAGGGACAATGGGGACAGAGCCATGGGGAAGGTGTTTCAGAACAGCAGGGTCCAGAACAATGGGACACACCAAGGAGACCCCAGAGTGCAGAGGGGAAGGTGCTTCAGGACAGCAGGGTCCAGAACAATGGGGCACACCAAGGAGACCCCAGAGTGCAGAGGGCATACGGCAACAGCTACAGGAGCAATGGGCTCTGGGTTTTGTTTGTTTTTCTTTTACTGGGACAAAGGAAAGCTGCGTGTTCACAGGTCACTAGGAAGGGGAGGCCCAGGAAAGGCACCCGCTGGGCTGGGCAAGAAGGGACAGACCTTAAAGCTTTTAAGAGGTCACCACACTCAGGACCTCCACCTGAGGTGGAGGCAGCAGAGCCTAGAAGGAGGACGGTGGCCATGGGCTCCCTTCTCAGGCACCCCCAGCTCCCACTGCGGTCCCCAGTCTCCAGTCCCCACCTGTGCTTTGAGCACAGAATCGTCACTCATTCTTCCCCACTCTGTTGTTTGTTTTATGAATTTCATGTTCTGGATCCCTCAGGCCCTCAACCTTTAGGCAATCAGAAGAACTGTTTTCTTTTAAAAATAAATAAATAAATAAATAAACAGCTCTTGCCCTCACTTTCAAGATTGACATTTCTGCTTTGGGTCTGACAAGTCTAATGAACGACAGTTTCTGGAAAAGAAATGGCAATGTCCCTCTCCTATGAGAAAAGGTGCTCAATCTCACTCACCATCAGAGGATCGCAGACTTGCGGGCACTAAGGTGGCCACCAGAGTGGCCGGAACTTGAGTGTGGCTTTTGCCCTGCACTGTGGAGCCTACACTGTCCCATCTGCCATGGGGACACAGCAGGCCCCAGGGAGCGAGGTGAGCCGCACAGATGCTCCTGTGCATGGGAAATGCATGTCCAGGCTGTGCCCACAACATAGCCATAACACTGAGCAACGGGTAATAGCTGTTGTCCACGGGTCAGCTGGGGGCCACGGGAAGAAGCCATGAGACCTCCAGGAGTCTGCACAGCTGCCAGCAGATAAAGAAGTGAAGGTGGATTTGTAAATGTCACTACATGGATTCCTAAATGAAGACAGCAAGGTGCAGAACTAGAAAACAGCACTGTCTTCTTCCAGAGAATAGAATAATAAGAAAAAATATATATATATGTATGTATGTATGTATGTATGTATGTATGTATGTATGTATATGTTATATATATCTTTGCTTGGTTTTGCATAATAAATACAACAAGAACATAAGGTTCTAGTAAATATGGTTAAGGAATAGGAGGTGACAGGCTGAGAGCAGAGGTAGGCAGGAGACATTTCCAGGTGTACTTTATGTGTGTTCATTTTTTAACAATATAAATATCTTGCATACTGAAAACAGAATACTGAATTTAAAGATCTATTTGGAACTCAAAGCTGACCATTGACCTCTCCCCACCCCCATATTTAATAGTGACCACTGTACCTGGCATCTGTGTCAGCCTTATCACCTAGATACTTGGAAGGAAGGGCCGGGCCAGAGGAGTCCCAGGTTGCTCCTGGAGTAGCCGCTGAGAGTGGGCTGGGCAGGGAGGGTAGGCCTTATGACAGTGTCATCTCAGAAGATGGAGCAGAGACTCTGGGAGAGGGGACAGCACTGGAGTTTCCCAGAGCCAAGCCCCGCCACATCCCCTGTTTGGCAGGGACATGTGAACAGGCCAGAGGCCGCTGGCCCTTCATCTAACCCCCAAGAATTTGGCAGAAGAGCCTTATCTTTGGTCTCAGAGTTTGTCCCCTGGATATCAGTGCTGCTGAGTTTTTTCTGCTCTTTTTTGATGTTCAAAAGCACAGTCCTGTCACTTGGTTTCTGATGTGGAGACATCCCACTCTCCAGATCCACTCCATGTTTGATGTCAGCCTTTGCAGGAGTCAGATGTGCCAAACATCACCAAGTCTCTCTTTTCTGATGACAGCTGTGCAGAGCTGAGCACTTTCAAAGGGAGGGACAGGGCAGACTCTATAACACCTCTGAGTTACAAACATCTTGGCAAATCCAGTACTTAACCCCAAAATCAGCTCTTTAATGTGCCTCTTAAATATGCATGGTGGCCCTAATAAATGTAAATCAATCAGGCTTGACTTTTCAACTGTCACCAGAAGCAGGATTGATTTATATTTTTTTCAATTAGTTCATCAAAGGACCTAGCTTCTAATCAAAGACTTTAGAATCTTCTATGGGACCAAGTGAAATTGCCAGTCTGAAGGGAGTTCTCTAGAGGCACAGCACAGGGCTTTGTCGGGTAGAATACTTCTATAACTTAGATGAAGACATCAAGGTATAAATATCACATCCAACAATTGCCCAAAGCTTAGAGGTACAGGCAGATACAACAGATGGCAGATTCAAAGTCACAAGTCACCTCAAGGGGAAGGATCAGCATCAGTGAGCTATAGCTCAACGTGAATAACTGTAGAATGGTATATGTAGAAACCAACAATTCATTGCACTTGACCAAAGACCACTCACAGAGTGGCTGGGTTCCTCCAGAAGGATGATATGCCTATGACAAACGTGAATTCACAATTGCCTGCACGGATGGGTGCCCCAGGCTCCCCTGTACCTGCACTCACCACCTGCTGCCAAGGAAGTCCAGATGAGGTGGCTGGTATGTCTCAGGGAATATGGGAGCCACTGAAGGATGCATAGCCATGGAGCCTGGAGAAAGGATGGGGTACACAGCACAGTCCCAGGGCTCAGAGGCCAGAACCACCTCTGACTGTCAGAAAGGCACTATGAATGGACAAGCTGTTAGAGACTCGGTCACTTCTAATTCTAGAATTACCTGTCAGTAAAAACATGCAAGTTGCAACAAGCAAGAAAATTGCAAAAGAGCTGTTTTATACTTCATATTTCCAAAGCCCTAGAATGAAATAAAAGTAGAGCGATTCTTCTTGAAACAGCAGTGGGGCCTAGGAACCCATTTGCATGGGCACCCCTATAACCTGTGATGCTTCTGAGGCCTCGCGGGGACCCATAGCTTGAAACCCACCATGGTAAAAGGCACCTTGAGCCCTATGTGCATTTGGTCCTTTGTATTTCTCCCAACCAAAAGCGACACTTCTGAAACCTATAGCTGTCACTTGTGTAGGGGAGTGATATTCTAATAAAAGGGAAGATCTTGTAAGGATGTTCAGACTTAGAAATATGAAGCAGACTTCCTATCACTCAGCCAATCTCCCCACATCTCTGGATCCCTTCCTTTTGCCTCTTCCTGCTTATTCATTCAGCAAATACTCATGGGCAAGGTGCGTCCTTGGCTGTGGGACACAGTGGTGAACATGACAGATGGGGTTCTCACCCTACTCGGGCTCACACTTTAGACAAATGACCCTCACACAAACACAGGACACACGGGGAAGGCCCCCGCACAGAGAGCCTACCCTGGGCAGGGGGAGACCAGAATAGCACAAAGGAGCCACTGCCAGGCCCTAGGGAGTGCCCCCGACACCCAAGTTCCAGTGGAGCTGCAGAGCTCCCAGGCCAGCACAGGGAAGCTGGAGGCAGCAGGTACAGGCAGGTACTCTGAGCTCTGCAGATCTTTCAAGTGGTCCTGGCCATAATCACAGGTGATGGGAGAAGCCTTCATTCTTACAAACGGTCCTCTTTCTTCTCTGCTCTGCTGACTCCACCAAGGAGAACACCCTCCCTGACTGTCCTCCTCCCTGACTGTGCTCCTCTGCTCCTCTGTCATCCTGCTCCCCTGACTATCCTCCTTCTCCCCTGGCTCTCATTCTCCTTCTCTGACTATCCTCCTCCCTGACTGCTTCCTCCACTGTCTTCCTCTTCCCTGTCATCTCCTCCCTGTCCTCCTCCTTGACTTCTTCCTCCCCTGTCTTCCTCTTCCCTGTCATCTCCTCCCGTCCTCCTCCTGCCATGACTGTCATCTTCCTTCTCCCTTGTAACCCACCTTCTCCTTATTACCCTTGTGACCCTTCTCCCCTGACTGTCCTCCTCCTCCCTGATGTTCCTCCTCTTTCTCCTGCCCACCAGCCTGGCCTGTAGAGTGCTACTGCACTGCTGCCCTTCAATAGATGTGTTTTCTTCTCTCTCCATATGTCCCTGGGTGACTTCAAATCCCACCTGCTCCCCCAGCTTTATCTCTACGTCTCTGCCATGCAGTGTGCTGCTTCCTGCCCCTTTTGCTTGGCTGTGCATGCATCACCATCTTCTTCCCCTGCATGCTCTAGCTCCTGGCTTCTGCATTCCAGTTCTCTGCACCACCACCTGCCTCAAATTAGGGGGTGTTCTCAATGGTCTCAGATCCCTCCCCACCATGTATTACCAGACCCATCCCACACTGCTGCCTCCCAGAGCCCTGGGCCCAGCCCACCAAACCCTCCACCTGCAGTCCTCTTGCAGCTCCTGCTGGCCCCACCAGCATGCCCCCACTCCTCTCATCTGGTCGGATTCAACCTGCCCTTTACACAGCAGCCACAGGGACCTGTCCTTAAAACACAGATCTCATCAAGTCACTCCCCTTATAAAATTCTCCAATGGCTTTCCAGGGGCCTCTGGGTAAATTTGGAACTCTCTACCCCTGCCCCAGCTGGCATCCCCACCTCCCACTCCCTGCCACTCCTGCTGGCTCCAGGCATGCTGTCAGGTGGCTTTGCAGCAGAGCACCTTTGGTGAGACACCAGAGAGGGTGGCACCTCAGAGGGTGGATTTGCCACTCATACCCTCTGTGCCTTCCTTCACAGTGTCCCAGCACATGGACCCCTGAGCTGGACACTGCCAGCCATCTCTCCCCAGGTGAAGCCCATGGCCCAGCTCGCTCCCAGGGCCTCTGCGGCTTGAGTTCTGGATGCATCTGTCTCCCATGGTAGCCCCGGGCATGAGTGGGTCAAGGGTGGATGAGGAGCAGCCTGCAGTCATGGGGGTGGGGGGAGCTAACCAGCAGGATCCCCTCCCTACAGCTGGCCAGAGGCCTGTGTGCTAGAGCCTGGGCAGGGAGAGAGGCTGAAGCAGCAGCGCTTGGCTAATAATTTTTTATCAGAGATCAAGCAGTTCAGCTGACCGTCTATAAGGCCAAAAGTGGGGTGTTGTGTGGTCTGTGTACCAGCCTTGCCTGGTGAGCAGGAACTAAGAGCCATGGGGAAGGCAGGCTCTGCGGTGACTCATTTCCTGCAACCCAAGGGATGGAAGGCTTTCTTGGGGTCACCAGAAAAGTCGAACATTGTCACTTTCACCTACGCTGTCCTCATGGCACTTGGGTTTCACACGTGAAGAGAGGGGGGCAACAGGCCGCTCTGTGTCCTGATTTTCCTCCACATCACTGCGCTGCTAGCCACTCCTCTCCCGCGTTCTGTTTTATGGAAAATCCGACCTTGGTCGGGTCACCCGCACCCTGGCCGGTTCTCCCTGCGAGGCTCGGGTTGCAGCTCCGCGGCCTTTTAGGCTCTGCCGGCAGGGGGCGCCCCCGCCCGGCCCGGCCCGGGCCCCTCCCCGCGCTCGCCCGGGTCGCAGAACTTGTGCCGCCCCCTCCCTTTTGCGCCCCAGCCGGCTCCGCGGATTCGGGTTCCGGCTGGCTGTGCCCGGTGGCCCGGCGCTCCGCAGCTGCCGCCCGGCCAACCTGTCACCTTTCCAAGGCCCGCGCACCGAGGGGCCGATTTCTGGTCAGGGGGCAGGTGGCGCAAGCCTCGGAGCCCCACGACACCCCGGCAGAGCCGGGACGGGGGCGACAGGGCCGTGGGGAGAAGCGTGGGCCACCGCGGAAGGGTTTGGGTGCTCACGAACCACACAGGTGGGGATCCCCGCAGATGGTCCGAGATGCCGGTTGGGGGCCGATAGAGGGTAGCCAAGGCCACTGGCGCCCTCGTGGGGCTGGGGAAGGGAGTGGGCTGGGGAACCTTCCTCCAGCTCGTCTCATCAGCAAGAGGAAACAATTAGCTTTCGGAGGCTAAAAGAAATGATAACATGCGCACCCCACATGTGCCTCACACGTCGTGTTAATGAAATTACAAGCAGGTTTTAAATTCGGGGAAAGCTGGGCTTCGTGCTCACGCGTCCCTATCACTTCGGTTTTTGTCTTTTTTGTTGTTGAGAGTCTCACTTTGTCGCCCTCAGTGACTTTGTCTAGACTCTGAGGAGCGTGGAGGAAAGGGGAGGAGGCCTCGGTTGGGGGAGAGGACAACTATGGGCAGGGGGGGGATGGGCGGCCTCTTGGGGAGAAGGCTCCTCTCCAGGATGGGACAGCTGCGGGGGAGGGAGGATCCCAGGGCGGGCAAGAGGCGACCACAATTGGGGGGCTAAGGCGAGGAAGGGGCACCCTGTCCAGGAGAGCAGCCTCGCCCACCTTAGTGCATCAGGGAAGAATATCTAGCAAATAATTTATCTGGAGGTGGAGATTCTACTTTTGCTCATGAACATCAGGCACCATGTAAGGTCGTATGTGGCACGTGGGAATAAAGGAATCGTGCATCTTATTTGTATCGAAATAATAGTTTTCTAAAAGAAACCAAGAGCTTTTCTTTCCTAAGTCAGCCATCTGCAGGAATATTCCTTTATGCTTTATAATACTGTTAAAAATCTCTCAGGTATTTTCTGGACAGTTTCCAGTGATTCATTAATCCTCACCTGTCTTAAGTAGGCATTACCCACTTGGAAAGGTAAGCCCTACATTGGTTCAGAAATGTGCACCAAACCATCCCTGCTCCGAGGGACAAGACCCAGGCTGCTGACTACTCAGCAGCATCTGCTGGGGGAAATCATGAACATACAATTTGAAAAGGAAACTATTTTTGGTCATGGAAAACTATATTTTCATTAGGAAAAGTCTAGCACCACAGATTTTTCTTCTTTACTTTTTGTTGAACGTGAAGAGAAAGACAAAAATGGATCGTGTTTCAAATGGATTGGCCGAAGGAAGCATGTGGAAAATCAGCATGCTAGTCTGCGTGCAGGCTGGCCTGCACTGCCTGGATGAGCGGGGACCTACAGGAGCAGCAGGAGACTGGCTTATCCTTTTGGTTAGTGTGCTCTTCTCTGTATCTTTAAAAAGAAACATTAGGTATGATCTTCTATTGTAAAGCAGAGCAGAGCGTCTGTCTCCCAGGGCAGAAAGGCTGGTGTGGAATTCCATGGGAAATGCTGATAAGAACACAGACCCAGGAGGCTGTCAGATGGGGAAAGATTCCCTATCACAGGCGTTATTCCCATAATATTCAAACAATAGTGTCCATTCAACGCCATTTTTTAAAACAGAATAACTTAAAAGTTTTTTAAAAGAAAATAAGCTCTTAGCAAATAGAAAAAGCTAAGAATGGGAGTGACAGCATCGTATAAACTGTTAGTCCACCTGTTCATGTAAATACAATGTCTGTCCAATATAGAATAACAGCCTTTACTGTGATAGGTGTAAATAACTGGAGAGATCATGGGAAGTACTTTCAAAATTTCCCTATCTCCTGATATTCCTGAAATCTCACCATTCAAATTCATTTGAGTCTTGATGATTTTTCATTCTTTGCAGCAGTTCTCAACCTGTGGGTTGCCACCCCTTTTTAACAATGAAAATACATTGCGGCATTAAGAAGGTTGAGAACCAATGCTTTAAAGCATCTCTTCGTAAAGCTTCTCTCTCCTGCTATGTGGGATAGCACTGAAACTGACAACTCCTGAAGAAGAAATCCAGAATTAACAGGAATACAAGAGGTACACAGGTTCAAGCCCCGGAATCCAGCACAGACCCAGCAAGGGGGAGGCAAGCCACCCTTGTACACTCAGCTTATATTGTGCAACCTGAGGAGCACTGTGAGCTGTTTCCCAGATGCCCAGAGAAGAGCATTCCCCTCAGCTCACTTCTGCCTGGGACAGCCTTTCTGTGGACAAGCTTAAGCTGAGGCGCCAGCTGTCAGAGCCAAACTACAGTGTGGACAGACTACCTGCACCGTTCCCTTGGGAAGACATAGAGGGGGCCTGGTTTTCTGCGCTGGGGATGGACCGAGTGAGCCTGAGTCCTATCCAGCTCTGCCAGCGCTGCCTTAAGTCCTACTCCAGTCTTTCAGGACTGTGTGCCCTCGGTCCCTAACCCATCCCCCTGCTTTCTGGGGTTCAAATAGGAGCACAAACGTTACAGCAACCTGAAAATTACAAAATGCTTGAAAACAACTAAGAGAATAAGCAACTCTATTCCAGCTGATGCTACTGAAATGTTTAAGGACCAAAAGTTTTTTGTTTCTTTACTTGACATTGGGTAGTTTGGGCAAGTTGGCTGTGGGCATAATTCTGTGTAGGCCTGCACCCCCAGCACATCTGTCAGGACTGAAGAGACCTTCACCTCCAGCTGCACTCTTCTTTTTTTTTTTTTTTTTTTGAGACGAAGTCTCACTATGTCACCCTGGGTAGAGTCCAGTAGCATCACAGCTCATAGCAACCTCAAACTCTTGGGCTAAAGCAATTCTCTTGCCTCAGCCTCCCAGGTAGCTGGGACTACAGGTGTCCACCACAATACCCGGCTATTTTATTTGTTGTAGTTGTCATCATTGCTGTTTGGCAGACCCAGGCGGGTTTCGAACCAGCCAGCCCCACAGTGTATGTGGCTGGTGCTCTAGCCACTGAGCTGCAGGCGCCGAGCCTGCACTCTTTCATGTTTTAATGTCTTGCAGAAGTCAGGTGAGGAAGGTGGAGGCTAATAGGTCCATGGAGACTTCACCACTTACGGCACCGGGCAGGAGTGTTAAGAGGGTACAGGGAGCAGACAGTGAAGACCAGAGGGACTCCGGGGAACTTCTGTGGGACCTGCTGCGTGGATCTCAGCATGTGGGCTCTTCTCCCTTGCTCTCTCCTTTCTTTCTAACATGTTATTGAAATGTCACATCACGGAAAAGTGCATATGTATATAGACAGCTGGATGAATTTTCACGGAACAGCTGCAAACAGCAAGTTACCTTGGCAGTCCAAGGTAACTGCTTGGAGATTGGCAGTCCCAGGGCTGCTTCTAGCCACTGCGCCTCCCCTGAAGTGACCACTGTCCCTACTTCTAGCTTCACAGATGTAATCTGGGCAGGGCCTTGTGGCTTGGAGTCCTGCAATCGTGTTGGGCCAAGTGGGCTGCTCAGAGTTGTGTGGTTGCTTTTCAACTTCCTAACTAGGGCTCAGGGCATGAGCTCCTTACTTTCCTGGGTAAGGAATGTAATGGTTCTGTATTTCTACAGAGGCAGGAATTTAAACAAAATTTGCATTAGTTCCATTTTTTAATGTTAAAACAACCTTACATTCTTAGAATAAACTGATATGAACATGAGGGCTTATCCTTTTTATGTATCCCTGAGTTTATTTGTACTTTGTTTAGGAATTTTGAATCTCTGCTCAGGAGTGAGACTATAATTATTCTTTCTCAGATGTCCTTATCAGGCTTTGAAATTATACTCTCTTTATGAAATGAGCTTGGGAATGTCTTTTACCAATTCTTAGGGAATACATTCGTTTTCCATTGCTTCTATAACAAATCACCACAAGTTTAGTGGTGTAAAATCGAACAGTAAGCAGTTTCTGACTCAGGCCTCATTGTGCTGACACCAAGGTGTACTGGGCTGCACCCCTTCTGGAGGCTCAGGGGGCATTCCTTTTCCGGGTCTCTTGGGCTTCCAGAAGCCCCTGCATTCCCACATTCCCCCTCTTCTCACAGGGAAAGGCTCAGCTTTCAGAGACATAACCTCACAGACAGGCCAGGATCACCTCCCCTTCTCAAGGTCTGTAACCGTAACCCCATCTGCAAAGTCCCTTTTGCCAGGCAAGGTAACTTCAGGGTCCAGGACAAGGTCATGAGGTCTTTGGGCAGGGCCACCATTTACTGACCACAGGAAGAGTTGTAAAGACTGGTTTTCTTCTTAAATGTCTCAGTCTAACTTTTATGGGAATTTAAATGACTCTCATTTGCTATGAGGTTTGCTATTAATTCTTCCACCAGTTAAGTTCGTTTTTTAAATGCATTTGTTATTTCCTCTGTATTTTTTTCTTCGTAGAGAAATTTACTAACAAAGTCTTACTGTCTGCTGGACTGTAGTGATGATACCATCTTTCTTCTAGTCTCCTTGCTTTTGCCTTTTCATTTCTTAAGGAAAATACCAGATTTATTGAGGTATAATTTACATATAGTAAATGTTCTAGGTGTACAGGTCTTTTGAGTTTTTACAAATGCATGCAGCCTTGTTAACTACCACCACAGTAACAACAAGGAATATTTCCACCACTCTGAAAGGTTTCATTGTATACTGTGAAGTCAGCATGGCAGGCTTGGCAACCACAGCTGACTTCTGTCCCTGTAGTTTTGCTTTGAAAAAAATGGCCACGTAACCTGTGTGCTCATATGCATGCTCATATGCAAACAAAACTCGTGAAAATTCAGGAAGGTGCACGTTACATTGCACACTTTCTAGGTGAAGGGCACACTTCTGACTTAAAAGGTACAAAAGCAAACTATGTAACAAAAGCTTGTGTACCCCCATAAGATTCTGAAATTTCAAAAGGATTTAAAATTTTTTTTTAAAGATGATGGTGGATGGGACGGATGTGTAGCCCACCTCTCCCAAGTCATCAGGTGAGAGGAAGAGGGGTCTGGACCTTTTCCCCATGTGGATTATTGGTGTGGACAGAGAGCTGGAGACATGCAGTGAATTGGCAGATTGCTGTATATGAGGTGTAATTTAAAACCATGGACTTTGTTGTAGAGATTTTCTCTGCTTGGCTGTGCTGGCAGGCAGGCCCCTCCCTCATGGAGAACAGCAGCTTACAATTCCTGGCAAAACCAACTGACAAAAATTTATTACTGAACCAAGTTTAACGACCCAAAAGGGGTCCCACTCAGAGCCACAAGAGGCTAAGCAACCCAATGGAAAATTGAAGGGAAGGGATCCCACCCAGGAAACAGACATTTTGAACTGTCAGAAATGGCAGACACCTTCCCCCAGAACAACAAGAGTGATTAAATAGACTGGACCATTCCTGGTGGGGAATATTGGTGTGGGCTAGTAGTTCAGGCTGTGCAGTGAACTGGTGGGTGGCTGGACTCAAAAGTCCAGATTCAAAAGTGAGACGCTGAGGATAAGGTCTCTGTGCACTGCAGCCACAGGAGCAGGCAGCAGCTAAAACCAGCAGCAGCCAGCACCCTCCCCCACAGCCAATAGCAGTTGCCAGTTTACAGGAGAACATGGGAGCAAAGAGGAAAGATTTGTGAATCGTGGACTCCTGCACAGAGTTAGGAGGTCAGATAGGAGTGCTGTCTGGAACAGAGCAGCTGAGGTTGGACAATAATTAGATAATAAACTTTTACAGAAACTCCAAAATGGCGATGGGCCAGGTAGGGTGGTTACCGTGGTAACAGTGTAAACTGTGAACCAGGTATAAGCCTGGGAACCACTCACAGCGCCACCTGGTGTCCAGAAAGTATATTACATTATAAATATATTCCTATGAAAGTTGATCCCTACATCATACATATAGATGTATATTTCTACATATATATAAGAATAATATTTTTGTGGTTGGTGCCTTTTTTTTCTTTTTCTCATCGTTTTCCTGGAGGAGCTATTGTTAATTTTTTCACATACTTTTTTTTCTATTTTTAATTTTTTCTTTCTTCTTTTTTAACTTTCTTATAAACACCACTTTTTTTTTTTTTTTCCTTTTTCCCTTATCTCTTCCTCTTCTCCCCTTCTTATGGTTTCTGATAATGCTTACATCAGATTTTTAGAGGTTTTTTTGTTTGGTTTTTTTACTTTTTTTCAATTATTTTATGATTATCATTTTTATTGTAGTTTTTTGTTGTTGTTGTTGTCTATATGTCTATGTGTTTCTGATTATTTGTGCATCTGTGGGCTTGTGTATCTGGTAAGCCTTTTTATCTGTTTATTTGCTCATTTGGTCTCAATGAGTTTGGAGTTTTGCTAAATCCATGGGTTGGCTATTTTCCCTAACTCCAATTTTCACATTCAATAAGAACAAGGGGGCACGGGGGATGATGGCTGATTGGAGCCAGCTCTCAATAGAAGCACCAGTCCAGAGGAAGAGATAACAACCAGAAAGAACCCACCAAAGCTGCAGGAGGGAGCCGAGCTGAGAGATGAAATAGATAATTGCTCATCTTCCCTGCTGAGGCAAGCTTCAACTCCAAAGAAACTATTTTCAGAGGTGAAGACAAGATGGCTGACTAAAGCTTTCCACAGAGGCTCCCGTCCAGAAGGAGAGTTAAAGGATAGAAATTTAGCAAGTAACCTGGTGGATTAGAGCTGCACCAAGAGAGAAGGTTGAAGAACACACATCAACCCCTCTGAGACAAGATGCGACCCCAGGAATACAAATAAAAGGTACAAAATCCATCACCAAGTGGACATGAGTCCCCTTCCCCATAAGAACGGCTTGGCGTGCCCCACAAACAAATGAGCAGAGTTCAAAATATTTCAGTTGTCAACAGAATCCTGCAACCCAGTTGCCAGAGACCTTTTAAGCTCTCCCACCTAAGACAGGTGCTGACTAAGACAATTAATTTGGACCTTTTGAACTGAGCCAATCGCCCAAGGACTATTCAAGTGGTGTCCTGGGTATGTGGTTGTAGAAAGGTTTGATTCTCCTTTACCAATTGTTACCAGTGGGGGGGCGGAGTGACTTAATTGCTGGTATTTCTCCACAGCTGAGACTTCAACCCACAGTAACTGTTTCACTAGAGTTGGACAGAGAGCAACTGAAAACAAGACACCAAACAGGTCCTTGGTTTCTCAGGCCGTAGCACTGAACGGGTCCTCGACAAAGCTCCAGGAAAAGTCAAAAGGTGTAAACTACTCATGGGGTGGAATCAGCAGAAAAACTCTGGTAACATGAATAACCAGAATAGATCAACCCCCCCAAGGAAAGATATGGCAGATGTATCTGAAGATTCCATTCACAAACAGGTGGCTGAAATGTCAGAAATCAAATTCAGAATTTGCACTGCAAACAAGATTAATAGAATGGAGGTAAATTTAGAATTAGAAATTCAAAGAGCAATTCAAAAGTCAGAATTAGAAATTCGAGGAGAAATTCAAAAGTTGTCTCAAGAATTTAATGAATTTAAAGACAAAACCACCAAAGATTTTGATGCACTGAAGCAAGAATTTGCAGCCCTCAAAGATTTGAAAAATACAGTAGAATCCCTCAGTAACAGAGTGGAGCAAGCAGAAGAAAGGATTTCTGACATTGAAGACAAAGCCTTTGAATGCTCCCAAACTCTCAAAGAGGAAGAGAAATGGAGAGCAAAAATGGATCATTCTCTCA
>CAUYPK010079368.1:0-28738 GCA_963574355.1 Loris lydekkerianus | reverse complement strand
GATCTCAGATCTGTTGGCATAAAAATAGCACTTCTCCTGCAAAAATAAACAGATGCCTCCCTTTTTGGCAGTTAATAGGTCTAATCCCCTTCTTGTTGGGGCAAGTATTTAAAGTCTCTTGCTGAAACCCAAATGGGTTTTTTTTTTTCTTTTTATTGTTAAATCATAGCCGTGTACATTAGTGCAATCACCTGTACCCTTTCTAATATGCACTGTAGATGTGGCCCCACCCATTACCCTCCCTCAGCATGATCAATTTTGACTCTGACCTACTTGGTGACAACTCCTCCCATTCTATTTTATTAGTACAAAGTTTTGGTTCATTTGCAGCCTCCCTGTGCTACTATGTTGTTTATAATGCCGTGCATGGTGCTTACTGATCATTCTGCCTGAAATGCACCCTCAGCCTACTGTCTGCCAAGCAGCTGCTCCTGTGTGAAGCCTTGTAGGAATCTTCTTCTCACCCCTACCAACTTAAGGCTAACTTGGTGACTTTCTGCTTACCCCTATTCCTCACAAATTCATTATTCTCAAAAGGGATTGTTTACTCATCAGCAGTTTCCAGTCATCCCTATAATTCTCAGAATGATGACTTGTCATTCAGCTTTACACATGTACTCTTTGCACAATGGCTGAGATACAGCAGATAGTCAATAAAAATCTGACAAGGAATACATAAATATTGTCATCACACACACACTTTGACTATTTTTGTTAGCAAAAAGCAAAGAGAGAGTGTTGTGGCAGCACCTTAAGAATTTATTTTAGTAGCAGATTCACAATGAGGATAGTACAAATAGATCGGGTGCTTTGGTGAGCTCTAAGGTAATTACTATCTGACAATTATGACCTGTCTTGGTCCTTTAGTCTTTCAGGAAATTGTAACAAAATACCATGATGACCAAGTAGCTTATAAGCAACAGAAATTCATTTTTCACAGGCTCAGAGGTTGAGAAGCCCAAGTTCCAGGTGCTGGCAGGTGTCTGGTAAGGGTCTGTTTCTGGTTTATAGATGGTGCCTTTTTGCTGTGTCCTCTCCCTGAGGAAAAGGCAAGGCAGTTTCCGAGATGCTAAATCCCCTCACAAGGGCACTGCCCTAGGACCTAATTATCTAATAGTTTTCCAAAGGCCCATCATATTGGAAGGTGAAGTTCAGGAAGACACATAGACCAAAGTATGACCAGAATAATTTTTCTCATGTGAAAATAAATAAATACATACAATTTTAGGAAGCAAAATGTTAATCTTTATATTGTATTAAAAATAATTGGGCAATTTTATCTTTTTCTATTTCTTTTTTTCTAAAAGCTAAACTTCATAAGCAACATGCTCATCTAATAAAATGGAGTGTATATGACCTATCACAAAAGTAAATATAACTCAAACAAATTGGGTGAATATATGAAGCTTGCTATTTTTAAACATAGCAGGGAGAAATATGAATGCAATGACATTCTGTCAATATTATCTGTCATGTTCAAGGACACTGTTCATTAAGTAAAGCTATAAACTTCCTCTCATAAGGGATAGGTGTTGCTTGTTTTATTTTACTATTTTATTTATTTCTTTATTTTAATCATAACTGTATACATTTATGAGGTATAATATTATGATCTGGTGTACAATATGGAATGCTTAAGTCAAACTGATTGACATAACCATCACCTCACTTACTTATTTTTTTGTGGTAAGACATTTACAGTTTGCTCTTAGTTATTTAGAAATGTACCCTTGCATTGCGCACCTTAGGGGAGATCCCTCCAAATGCCCTCCTTCTCCCACCCAACACCTTCTCCCTTCCCCTTCCACCTTCCCCACCCTCTTCCCCCTTTTTAGAGTATTAGTGTTTCTATATTGGTTTCATAATAATATTGAGTACATTGGATACTTTTTTTCTATTTAAGATATTTTACTAAGAAGGAAGTATTTCATCTCCATCCAAGTAAACATAAATGAGGTAAAGTCTCCATCTTTTTTTATGGCTGAATAGTATTCCATGGTGTATATATACCACAGTTTGTTAATTCATTCATGGGTTAATGGGGGATGGTTTCACATCAGAATTCTATGAAACCTTCAAAGAGGAACTAGTACATATATCACATAAACTTTTCCAAAACATAGAAAAGGTGCTGCTTTTTAATTAAAAATTTTTAGTACCAGTAAGTTATAACTGACTATATTTTTATTACAAAATTCAAGTAATGGATATATGTAAAGTTAAATGTAAACCATTTTCCTCTAGTGGCATACCCTTCACACTTCAAATTGGTACACTTCTCACCACGCATAATGCTGGCAGTGTTATCATTACACATGCCACCTACATTGAAGACCTTATTCTGTTTTATATATATATTCTGTCTTATATATATATATGCATCTCTCTATAGTTTCTTACACAAATAAAATATTCATGCACTTCCATTTGTAAAATTCTTAATGAAATCTGAAGTAGACATCTGTAGGCTTACACTTAGATAAACTCTCCTTTTCTGGTTAAAAGCAATCTAATGCTTCATTGGCAAACCCACACCATTTTCTTCCCCATCCTCTGCATTTCTGAGTAGGATTGGACCACACATGCTTCCTGGGTGAACCTTGATTGGCTTGTCTAATCCGTATATCCCTCCTCCCGGTGACTGGCAGTCAATAGGATTTGCTCATGGTTTGACATTAAGAGAAGGATGAGGCTTATATTTAAGCCCATCTGAGCCAATAGGAAAAGGGTGACAAGATTGAAGATTGTGAAAAGTGGTAGGAGGTGCTTTGCAAAGTCAAAAGGTGAGGCTTTCCTCGGGCTAAATATGATTTTTATGTCTTCAAAATGATCATTGAGGCAAAAAATTCAGAACACCATTATTTTAATATTTCCCATTTAAAATAATATTATACAACGTTAAGGTATTATACTCTCGGTTCAGCGTGTTGCCTGTGAAATTGAAAAATTTTGGTATTTCCATGCAGGAGTGGCCACCCCTCATTTCCAACACACATGTGCACTTTTTGGCAAGCAGCCTGAGCCTCTACTTCAAATGAAGAAGAACATTCTACCCCTTTCATAACATCTTTCTAGGTAAAAAGAATTAGTGGGATGATATCCAGTTAAAACTTTATTACCCAATTGGAGATGGGTTTGAGGAGTCACATCCTCTGGCCTCTCTAACCAAAACTGAATAACTCAAGCTGTGATAATTATTAGGTGAATATTTCCTTTAGGAACTGCCGATTTGATTTAATGCAAGCTTGTGAATTGATACTTTTCCCCTAGAAGGATATTGACATGTTCTGGGTGATGTTATTGAGAGCCCCATTCTCCTCCCATATTTTCATCGAGAGAGGGAAAAAATATTATTAAACACCAAGGGAGTATAAAATACACTCTGGGCTTCTATTCTTTCTTAGAAAAGCCAGCTCTTCAATGAAAGCTTAGGAACTCTCTTTTACAATGGAAATGATCATTAGTGAAGGAGAATGTAGTGTTTTTGCCTTGAAGTTCATGAAACAACATCACCCCAATGCCCAAATGACTTCAAAAACTTTTCCTTTTACTTAAGTAGTTTGAAGTGAGTTTTAATCAATTATAGTCAACATTCTGACTAATGAAGAACTTGTCAAACAAAAGGAAGACATAGCTTTTTATCCTCATGGAGTTAGAAATATACTAATGAGGATAGATAATGGGATGGAGAATGAGATTCAGGGCTGGGGGTCCACCGAGTCAAGTCTTTACAGATGAGCTAATTCCTGAAATGGAATCTTAAACAGACATTAGTGTTATGTGGACGAAAGACAGCAGAGAAGTTCAGGTAGAGAGGAGGTTGAGAAAATGTACGGGAATGAGAGACAGAGTAGTGAGTTCAGAGAAGTTAAGAGAGTTCTTTATTCAAAATATACTGTGCTGGTTGAGTGCATGTACCTCTGCATGTCTTGTTATTAAAATGGACAAAGTTCTTGTACTCAAGAATCTTACAGTGTTGTGAGAAAGAAAATGAATTGACAAATGAACATAATACATAAGGTAATTGTGAATAATATAAACAAAAAGAAAGATGATTAAAGACAATGGTAGATTGAGGTGAGAACGTCAGGAAAAGCCTCTCTGATAAGATAATGTGATGAAAGCTCTTAATTATCTACCAATAGTCATGCTTTCTTATTCCTTATGTTATAGGACATTTGAGTTTTTCCTGGCTACATAGCCACACAGCTAAGATTGCATTTCCCAGTCTCCTATGGAGTTGGTGGTTAAGCTCTGGCCATGGGGTGTGAATGAAGTGAAATGTATAAGTGAGCCCTGCCTCTCTTTGCCTTTTGTTTTTTTCCCAATGTCCAAAAGTTGAACCTGGTAGTGGAGATGTAGATGTAGAGGGCTGTTCAGACCTGAAAAGGGAAGCTGGATCTTGAGGATGGCTAAGCAACTCAAGCATTAAAGATGCTTGAGTCTCTGACACAGTGGAGCAGCTACAATGGCCTCAGACCACTAATACTCAGATTCATATGTGACAAAGGGATAAACTTTTACTTTGTTTAATTCATTACTTTAGCCATTGTTATGATAGCCCAATCTATAGTTAATTGAATATAGGTTGTATTTGAGCATGTCTAAAATACAAGAGGAATCATAAGGTTTTATGGACCAAAAGAAATTCCATTAAAGGAGTAGCAAGAACAAAAGTCCCCAAATAAATTGTACTTAGAAATTTCCAATTACAGCAAGAAGTCTCACATACAAGGAATAGGATAAGTAAGAAGGATGGTATTAGTTGCTGAAGTCAAGAGATTTTTACAGGGGTCAAATTATTTAAGCCTTGCAGTCCATGGTAAGGACTTTTGATATTATTCTGAATAACACCAGAAGTCACTGGAGGCTTTTGAGCAATGAATACCATGATCTAATATGTTTTTTACAAAATAATTCTGGCTTCAAGATGGAGAATATTTGTGGGGCCAATAACGTAAGTAAGGAGACCAGTTCAGATGCGGTATAATTCAGTGAATGATAATGAGCTTGGACATGATAGAAAGCTGGATATGGTGAAATGTAACTTCTTTTTTGGAGTCAATAGGATTTGCTGGTGGTTTTACATTAAGAGAGGGAGGAGGCTTATATTTAAAATGGACACACCATTTAGAAGATGGAAGTCAGGAGGAAGGCAGTTTTGGAAACTTGGAAATGAAGAGTCTGTCTTTGGACATACTGTGTTTGCGATGCCTACTAGATAAGCAAATAGAAAAGCAAACGCAAGAAAAGCAAATGCAGGAATTTGACAGAGTAGGAGTCTGGAGTTTCAGAAAGAGGTGTGGGATCCTGAGATACATTTGGAAACTAAGATATAGATGGGATGTAAACTCGTGAGGCACGAGAACTCCAAGAGACAGGATAGACACCAAGAGTTCTGGAAATGGAGTTGTGGGGGCACTTGGCGACATCTATTATAGAAGTTGGGAAAGGACTAGGAATCAGCAAATGAAACTGGGAAGGAGCAGCTTCATTTATAGGGAGGACGAGAAGCTAGAGAGGGTAGTATCTACCAAGCAAAGGAAGAGTAAGTTTTCAACTGTGCAAATGTTACAAATAGTTCAAATAAACAACGGAACATGGACAATTGGCGTTAGCATGTAGAGGTTATTAAATACCTTGACAAGAGCAGCTGGGGTGCAGCAGGAGAGAAAAACTTAAAGGAAATGAATTCAAGCAACGATTGGCTGTGTGTTTGGGTCCCTTTTTCAGAATGGGCTTTATTGAGAATTATTTTCATGGCAATTAATAAAGAAATTATTTGGATTAAATATTAATTTTTATGATAATAAACAATCTGATGGTGAGAAAATGCATATGATTTGGGAAAAGAGGAGACAAGTCTAGGAGTGAGGTTTTTGATTTGGGGAGAAGGCTTTAGTGTACATGTGGTGGGGGTTGGCCTTAGAACAAAGATTCTATCTATTATGACAGGAAAAAAGACAAAATATATATAAGCAGATACAGATAGGTTTATTGATTTGGCAATGGGAGCTGAATTCCTTGTTTAGCTAGAAATGGATCAGATGAAAATGGATGTTAAAATGGAGTAAAACTTTAGACTCCATGGAAATGGGAACTTAAAACTGAAAGTGAAGATGAGATACTCCAAGATTCCACAGAAACCTCAGGAAGCCATTGGAATTCTTTAGGTGATATCTGACTTGCTATAAGCAGACAGATTCATTCTCTCTCTCTCTCTCCTCTTATTATGTACAAGTGAACATTTGATTTAATGTCAAATAATCTCATATCACTATTTTTTAAACTGTAATTACCTTGTGGAAAATTCTGTCTGAACTTCCATTTCCTCTTCAAAATAGAAGTAATATTACAATACACATAACTTATGTACACAGATCTATCTATCCCAATCACTCGTAGATATCCCCAGTATTCAAAATTAGAATCATTTCATCTCCATTTCATCTACCATGTTTGAATGTATGGACATTGTCATGGGCCAATTTGCCCAATTTTTCCACCTTGCAAAATTTAACTTAGAGCTCTCCTCCTCTGTCCCACCCTCTCAAATTTGATTATCAAGTCCTGAAAGTTCTTGATATGTGTGTGACCTGACCATGGCCTAAATTTTTAGTGTCCGAAGTCTAGGTCCTTATAAGTAAAATGACATGAGTGCACATACTTTTCCTTGAATTTTTCTTTGATTTAGTTCTTATTTTTTTCTAAATTGTGTTCATTGTTATTGTGTTCTAATTTTTTTTTCCTGTTCCACAAATTGTGCTTTTATTTTCTTAGACTTAAAAAATGAATTCCTTAACCATTTTGGCATTTCTTATTCCATTTTTTGCATATAGTTTATAACCCATTACATAAAATATTCATCCACTGAATATATACTAATATATTACTAATGTAAAGTAAATGTTGAAAACCCTAGGTTTTGTCAGAGTTGTAGAGTATTGACCTTCAACTTCCGGCATGTGTTTCTGTATCTGGATATACCACTTCTAACAACTTTTGAATAATGAATCACATAGCTATATGAGTAATTGGATCTTTTGTGCAATTAGCACTTTTCCCCATATTACAATTTATATCATGGTTGAATTGAGCAATGAATAATGAGTCATTTTTCTGAGGCTTTTAAGGAAGTTATTTTTGAAGGTCTGCCTAAAGAGGCTAAAATATGTCTGAATTAAAAGGAATGACAGGCTGCAATCAGGACTGTAAAATAAAGGTACTCAGTAAGCAGCCCTATTACAATCAGAAAGTGAAGGAAAAGGATCTCTGTCTTATGTGCAGAAGCAGAGGAAATGATGAATACCTTAGGTAACTCATTCTGTGCAAAATCAATCTTTCACTGTCAATTTTAAATGAACTAATTTGTTCACAAATCTGCTCAGTCAGTTTGGAAGCATACTCTGTTCTTTCATATTAGCAAATCCTTTAATCTTGACTAGTCCACTGAGTAAGAAATCTAGAAATGTGTTAATATGATTGGACATATGTAGTAGGATAAGAATTGATTCTTTTAATTAGTGTCTGCTCAAGTTAGAGTCCCTTTCTTGGCTGAACTATTGACCCACTAATATATCAAGAGATTATGTTATGACTAACATATATCCAAAGTTCAAATTAACACTTTCTTTATTGGCCAATATTGCAGTGAACTTCCTACAGACTAAATCCTTTATTTTTATTTATTTTTAAGGAATCTTTAGCTTTAGGTGTTACATAAAAAGTAGCAAATGCATAAGTGTCTGAACATTAACTCCTTATACCACAATACAGCTACAAATTATGCAATTATACAGTACACATTAATTGAGGAATCCATAATTGTCATCAGTTTAATTCTCCTCTATTAAAATGAAAAGATCTCCCATATCATTTCCTGCATGAGATTCACTTTTAAATAATTGGAATTTGTATGCAAATTTTCTCCATGGAGTTATAGAATAAGATGAGGCAGAAATCCAAGAAGTACTGTATGTCTAAGTACCGAATATAAGATTTTCTTATGAGATATGGAAATAAGATATTCTAAGTATTATGACTGTCTGTTATTTTACATATATTGGCAGTTATGGAATAGGCATATGCATTTTGATTCAGAAAGAGAGCAGTATGGAAATTATATGTAAAATAAAGGGCTATAAAACCTAAAGATACATTTTACATCTATTTTATTTTTGATAAAGTACATTTAAATGAATTATACTTGTCTTTGTTAACAGAAGAACTATTCATGAAAATGTTGAATTATATTTAGTATACACTTATGTACACATCCTATAGCATTTTTTAAAATCCACATTAAAAAGATAATTATAAATATTATCAGTTTGGCTATTTTACCTATTTTTAAAATATTTTCATCACTGTGAACACTTAGAGAATGAACATAGTATTTAACAATCGGTTTGAGAGAGGATATATTTACATACTTTACACACAAAATAGAAAGGGCAAAGGACTCCGTGTATTTTAATTGATTCAGCAAATATTCATTTTACATTTTGATGTACAGTGGCCAAGATTAAGTATTTTGTGGGATTTCAAAAGCTGCCAGGTAGTCTCTGATTTAAAGGAAATTATAATTTGAACCTTAATCTCAGAGGCTATGCATTATTTTGATGTGAACATTGGATTTAGACTTTATGCCAACCCAATTAAGACCTATTTCCTTCCTCGAAACTACTCTCCTGACAGTCTTTCTCATTTCACTTGTGGCAACTACATTCTTTGAGTTGACCAAGCCCCAAATCTTTGGGATTATCTTTAACTCCTTTTCTTCCCTCCCATCTTTACACCAATTTTGATTGGAATTACTATTGTGTCTATCATAAGCTTTATCCAGAATCAAAACTTTCACCTGATAGCTTCCTCATTCATTCCTTTTTTGGATATAAGCAGTGCCCTCCTTATTCCAGGTTTTGATTTTCATGGTTTCAGTTAGTTACAGTCAACTGTCGTTCAAAAATACACTCTGTCCCAGCAGGGTTATAAATTATCCCTGTAGATAAGTGGAACCACTAGACTGAGACAGGCTATTCATTGTTCTCCTTATTTCTATCTTTGCCTCACATTCCACCCCATGTTATATTACCATTTTAAAGTGCTCCTGTTAAAATTTAAATCACATCCTATCAGCCCTCCATTCAAAACTTTTTAATGTTTCTATTTCACTCATCACATAGCTAAGTACTTGGAGCAGCATACAAAGTCCTCAAAGAGCCTGCTGCCTCTTATTTCTGTGAACTCAGCTCCTCCTTTCCTTCCCATTCTGTTATAATCACATTGCATCCCAGCTGCTCCTCAAGCACATTACTCACACTGCTGCATTGAGGCCTGGGCCTGGGCACCAGCTATTTCTTCTTCCTGGGAGGCCCCTCAGCACATGGCTAACTTTTACACACCCTTCAGGCTGCTCAAATGTCTCATCCTCAATGGGGTCTGCCATCACAACTGTATCTAAAATTACTAACTGTGCCTCCACAATGGAAATCCACCTTTCTCTAACTTTATTATTTTTTTTTCCTTAGCACTCATCAATATCTAAGTTACTACATAGTTTATTTATTTAGTATGCCCATTCTTTAATATATGTTTTCCTAGAATTTCTGTTTTATGTGCTGATATTATTATAAGCACCTAACTTGATGCCTGGTCCATGATAATGTTAAATAGATATTTGTTGAATAAAAAAGAATTAAGATTTGAACTAAATTGTGGTTTGAGTGTAAAATATGTGCAGGTCTTTTTAAGAATGTGACTATGTATTTTATGGTATTATATGACATAATCTTAGTATTTAGTTTCCCCTTTTATTTTTAGGGCATAATACGGATTTACATGTAAAGTACCAATTATGTGACTCTATTGATGTCTCCATTAGCACACTGGAAGACTGATAGTTAAGTTCACAAAATCATAGAAAAAGTGCTACATACCTCCTTGCTGAAAGTCCTATGGGCACCTTCAAAGTACTGCCCTTGGGGAAACTGCACGGATGGCAGGACTGCTTTAAAGCATTTTTGGAATTCTTTATTTTTGGAGTGGTCCTGAGAGCTGTTGTTACATTATCCTTGATATCATTAATGTCATCAAAATGTCTCCTTTTAATATTTTCTTTATCTTCTGATAACGAGAAAAGTCATTGGGGGTCAGATCAGGTGAGTAGGGGAGGTGTTTCAATACAGTTATTTGCTTACTAGCTAAAAACTCCCTTATGGACAGCAACCTGTGAGCTGGTGTATTGTTGTGATATAAGAGGCACACCTTTCATATGCCATGATTTTCATTTAAGAGTTTCCTGTTTCTCTAACGATGTTTACTTGCTCTGATATGCTCTCACAGCTGATGATTTTGACACATAATTCAATGAATTTTGGCAATACTTTCATTAGTTTTGCTTATTACTGGCTGCCCTGACCTGACTTCATCAGTGATGCTTACTCTCCCCTCAGAAAAACATTTAATCCACTTGAACACTGTTGTTTTCTTCATAGCATTGTCCCCATAAACTTGGACTAATGTGTCCCTGATTTCACTTCCACTCTTGAGAAATTTAACAAAGAAATTTAATGTTTGTTTGTTGCTCTAATTCAGGCTCCAACATTCTCACGAAAGCACACAAAACACACAATAATTTATGCCACTCAGCAAAACGCTATCACACACCAACATGAACATACTTGTGAGACACAGATATACCAAGGTGCTGAAATCTTACTGAACTGTTTTTACAGTACTGTCAGCATAAGTGCATGGTGGCAAGTTTGTGAACTTCATTGTCAGGCCTTTCCAAGTATTACCATGTCTCATTAGTTTTATTTATTGCTATCTCTATCACTTGATTTGTGGTTGCAAGCTCCATGAGCTCCGGCTTCTAACTCTTTCAGTGTGTTTATTTAATGAGAGCTGATGGTCTCATGACTCATTTGCATAATGTCCTGAAATAAAAATTATTGAACAATCTCTAATTTATAAATCTAGATTTTTCTATTTGTTCTAGATATATAATGAACACCTCGATTTTTCTTTTTACTTCTTTTAACATCTTCCTCCTAATCTGTACCATTTGTACTCTTCCTACTGTAATTTATTGATGTTCAATATCCTATAATTTTAGATACTTTATAGGTACTCGTTAAGTGCTTGAGGATTAACTGATTGAATTTGACATCTGTTGCTCTTTTAGTATTAAGAAATTTGTATCAAATTTGGTACTAAGAAATTCAGTTTGTTGAGAGGTATTAACTGGAAGAAAGGGGTTGTCTGTTTATTGATAATGCCTTTGATCTTTGGGCTGCATTATTATATTTTACTAAGATAAGCTAGCATCTAGTGGAAGACATAAATAAGGCCCAATGTTTTGTTTTAAGCATGCAAGTTATAATTATATGAAATGGCTTATATGTTTTGAAAATTTTAAATTACATTTGTCAACACATTCTGTTGATGTGGAGCTCAAGAAATTAGCATTCTTGTACCTTGCTGGTTTTAACACAAAATGATAGAACCGTATAAAGGGGAATTTGATCATAACTCACACAATTACATATAATCAGAATCTTGGGTCTGGTCCTCCAAAATCTGATCCTCCAATGAGGATTTATATACAAGTGTGGAATTGAGGAAGTGCTCCTAAGAGACAGAGTCAAGGGAGTAACCCAAGGAAGCTGTAGAGGCCTTGTAAAGGTTCAGTTTCAGAAAGATTCTTCAGAAAGAAGCTCCTGCCTAATTTGATAGGTGTTAGGCATTGACATCAGTACATCTTTTCTCACCCTAGAAGGATGTATGTTCCCAGGTACTTCTAGCAATTTGAGCATGCAAGACAAAACTGCTTCAGTATCCTGAGGGCAGTCCTCTGGGGGTGGGGGTGCCCAGAAGCTGAGAGAGGAGGGCAGGGCCATGGGCAGAAAATAGAGGGAGCACAGACTGTGCCTGCTGTATTCAACAATCCCATCTCTAAGGACGTAACTCAAAGATAGAGTGGCAAAAATACAAAATGAAGTCTTTGCAAGACCATAGTGGTATTATTTATTAGATCAAAGAACAGACTCGACCAAGATATCAGTCAATCGGAGTCTGTCTGGAATATCCATCCTTTGGGAACCTTACAACTGCAAAATGAATGAGAAAAATACCTATCTGCTGTTGTAGACTTTTAGCTAAGTTCCATTGTTAAATAATAAAAACCAAATATTCTGATTTTTATCTAAGAAAGTGGTAGAAATATGATATTTATATAGATTACTTGCTTGCTTATTTAAAAAAATAAAAAATGAAAAAATAACCTCCAAATTAATAATATAATTACTTTTAGGGGAACCAAAAAAAACAAGGAGTGGGAGAGGGAAGGAAGAGTATACATTATTGTACAACTGTGTCATATTTTAAATGACTGAAAAACACATTTCAATGTGAAAGTTTCCTAAAATTGAAAAGCAACTGAAACAAGTTAAACTAACCTAATTTTCTATGAGCTGGAGAAATAACCACAAAGAAAACGGACTTTGTAACACAGTACTTTGAATATCCTTGATATGTATTTTACAAAAAAGATTAAAATAAAACTTCAACTTTATTCAACATTCTTAATTTTAATGATAATATTCATATTTAAATTTTGAATGTATAGGTATATTTAAGAATAAAATAATTAACTATATTAATATAATTGGAAACTATAGTTTTTGAAGTGAAAAAGATAAAAATAAAAAATCAGACAAGCTAAGTAAATCTAATAACTTTAAATTCAAAATACTGGTATTAATTCACATTTATTTTTATTGCGTGTGTGCATATTTATATTTTTCTTAGCTTTGTCACTGGAAAACAAACCAGGAGAATTCTATAGCAATGAGTGTCCCTAGCACCCAAGAATATCATTTGCCTCTAAAGGGAGTCAGGGTCTAGGGTCTCTTAGAAAATGGCTAATTTTGGAGCTGAGCTAGGGAATGTCTAAACAAAAAGTGAACATTTCTTGTACCAGAAAAAAAAGGAAGCCCTTAAAAATTATTAGCAAACATATGTCAAAAGGATAAAGAGCCAATTTGAAAGTATTCCCACTGGTTTAAAATGTGACAGTTTGGGACATCAAAAAGAATTATGGCTGAAATTGATAGAAACACAGCAAATATATAAATTTCTCTAAGTTCTCCAATGCATTTTCTTATCAAAATGTGAGCTGAATTCTTTCTAAAATTGGAAAGCCAATTCTAAATTTTACGTGGAAATGCAAGAGACTTACAGCAGCCGAAACCTTGAAAAAGAAGCCCAGATTTTGCAAATTCATACTTTCCAATTTCAAACCTCACTATAAAGTTTTGTTAATAATACAGCGTGGTGCTAGCAAAATGATAGACTTATGGATCAATGGAATAAAATTTTGGGTCTAGAAATACGTGTTAATATTTATGGTCAATTGATTTTTGACGCAGGGACCAGGACAATTCATTGGAGAAAGTATATTCTTTCAACAAATGATGTTGGGACAATTGAATAACTATATAATAAAGAACAAATTTGGATCCCTAGCTCACTCTATATAAAGAATTTCAAGTGGACCATATAGCTAAATGTAAGAGCCAAAACTATAAAACCCTTAGAAGAAAATGCAGAGTGAATCTGCATGATCTGGGGTTAGATAATAATTTCTTAGATAAAATACCATAAATATGAGGAATAAAAAGGAGCCTGGTAACTTCAACCTCATCAGAGTTAGAAACTTTTGTGCTCCAAATGACATCATCAAGAATTTGAAAAAGAAACCCAGAGATAGAGAGAAAATACTTAAAAGTTACACATCTGGTAAGGGATATGTGTCCAAAATATACAAAGAACAAATAATAATAATAATAATAATAATAAGCCAGCCCAATTTGAAAATGGGAAAAATAAGTGAATAGATACTTCTTTAAAGAGGGTATATGAATGAGTACCAAGTACATACAAAGACATTGAACATCATTAGTCATTTGGGAAAGGTAAATTAAAACCACAATGAGATGTGACTTCTGGTCCTAGTAGAATGGCTATTATCAAAAAAACAGACAATAAAAAATGTTGGCACGGATGTGGAGTAATAGGAAACCTAATTAATTGCTGGCAGCAATGTAAAATTGGTATCCACCTTGGAAAAAAGTGTTCAGCAGTTTCTGAAATATTAAACATAGAGTTATATGACCTAGGAATGCCACAACTAATTATATATTCAAGCTAACTAAAAACATATGCTCACACAATAACTTGCACATGGATGGTCATAGTAGCATTATTCATAATAGCCAAAAAATGGAAACAACCAAAATTGCTATCATCAGATGAATGAACAAAATAATCGAATATTATTTATCAATAAAAAAGAATCAAGTACTGATAGATTCTATGGCATTGGTAAACCTCAGGAATATTATGCTAAGTGAAAGAGGCAAGTCACAAAAAATATCTATTGTATGATCTCATACAGATGAGGTGTCAAGAATAGGCAAGTCTATAGGGCAGAAAGTAGATTGGTCATTATCTGCGTTGAGGGCAGAAGTAGGGAGAATGGGGCAAGATTTCTCATGGCTAAAGTTTTCTTTCTGAAGTCATGTAAATGTTCTAGAATGAGATAACGGTAACGGCTGAACAAGTCTGTAAATATATTGGACTGTATTGATTTGCTTAGTTTAAAAATATAATATATATAAGCTCATACTAATACCTAAAACACACACAGTTATTTACTACTGATAATTGCTAAGGTACAAGTTTACCTTATTCAGAACATTCATAAAACAGTAAATTTCATTTGTCAAACTGTGAAATATTTGTTTGTAATATTGCTTCCATGAAATGTAACCTAAAAATATTTTATGCCAAGTCTAACATATTAAACAGTTGTAGATTGTAAACTTGAGAGTGTTCCTTATAACGAATACTGCTAAAAATCAAGAGTCAGTAAAATTTGTTCCATGTATGGTATGCATTCTAATATTGCAAATACTATTTATATTTTTCCTTTACATTTACATTTTTATATGTTTCAACCTCTTAACTTTTTTCTTCACTTATTGTTTTATATAATCATGGATTCAATCATTCTTAGGAAATATAAGGCCCCCTGAAAAAAAATTTTCCATGATAATTAAAAACCAGTTTATTCACACATACACACAAATAACTCATGAAACAGTTCCTTCCCTTTAATTTTAAACCTAAAGTTTGCAGCTAGTTTTTTTCTAATGGTCATGAAAATCAATCAACTCCACCAAAATACTGTATGTTCTTCACGAAGACATAAGTTAGGTGGAAGCAAAAAGGCAATTTAGGGTAGAAGTGGAGAGAACTAGAAATAATAAAATAATATTAAGAATTAACTTTGAAGAAGAATGAATGGGAATTAGAACTCAGTCTTCCCACTGTTAAATTTTGCTCAGCGATATAACAGCTTTAACAATAGAATATCTTTCCATGAGTCAGGTACTATTGCAGGAACGTGCACACACCCTCTCACACACATAAGTTAGGCTGTAGTTCAGGTCCCTATTTGACATTCAGAAGCAACCCTAAAATCTACCCTCCTGGGGCTTCAAAAACTCAGTTTCTGTTTTGTTATTGGAAAATGGCAAAAGGGAAATATTGGCAAGAAGTGAAACTGGTCAGTGCATCTGGCCTCCCCAGGTGCTGTCTTGGTGGGACTTGTCAGTGCTCTCGGCCCTGTGCACTGACGCTGAAGACTCCTCCCGGCCAGATCCGAGTCCTTTGCCAGGCTCTCCCCATCACGAGGAGTTACTGGCAACTGATCCTCATGCTCACCCTGGTGTCAAAGCATTCCAATTTTTAATCACTACATGACTTGTCAGATTGAATATGAACCACATGCCTACAGCACAACCTCCTTAATAATGAGAATGCAAAAAAAAAAAAAAAAAAAAAAAAAACACAAAAAAACAAAAAAGAAAGAAAACGTTAGACATGTGCCCTGTCACTGTTCACATTCTGAAACTATGTTTGAGGAAGCTCTTTAACTGAAAAATGTGTTTTCACGTTGAGAAACTACATTGTTGCACCCTTAATTTACTCAACAAATTATTATATTGTCAAAAGCATGTGCCTACAAATGAACGTTTCTCAGGTTCTGGCTGACTTTATAGAGTGTACTTCCACTGTGGAAAAGAATCCATCTCCTGTGATTAAGGAAGAAAGCAGCCAAAGTTCAATTCCAGATCTGTACACGGCACCTGTCACTTCCTTACCTACTGGGAGACATTCTCATCTAGGCCACATTTTAAAGTTGAAAATGCTAAAGCATGTTTTAAGAATTCTTAAATTCCAAATAAACGATGAACTTAATTTTCTTGACAATGGTATCTGAATCACAGTTCCAGCTATTGAAATTTAGAATTTCTACAGGATTGAGAATTAATACAAAATTAGCTGGCAGTTTGAATGTAGAATATAAATGTCTTAACACAGTAACTAAGAAAATGCCAGGAAGGATATGTTAACCAGTGTGATGAAAATATGTCAAATGGTCTATAAAACCAGTATATGGTACCCCACGATCACATTAATGTACACAGCTATGATTTAGTAAAAAAAAAAAAAAAAAGAAAAAATTATAATTAACGTATGTACATTTATGTATAGATAGTAATCCTATGTTTTGAATGTGTTTAGAAAAGGTGTGCAAAGGGCCATTAATTACTGGATTCTGACAAGAATTTTCTGTACATGAAAGTGACATCAGCCAAAAGCCACATCAGTCTTTTTGTGGGAAAGATCTATTATGTATGTTGATAACTGCAGGTCACCAATTCTAATTGTATAGCATGCCTCTGCATATTCCTAAAATAAGGTAAAAGATAACACACTCTTCTAGTCCCCATGTGAAGTGAATATCTTGGCAAAAAGAAATTCCTATGTTTGGCTTAATTTAAAAAAAAAAAGTTTTATTCTGGTTTCTCAAAGTATTTTTTTTTTTTTTTTCAGAGTATCCACCTGAATGTTTTTTAGGACTTCTTGTTCTGAATGGCCACATACAGCAAAAAGTTTCATTGAATTAACCTGTGGTTCAGTTCTTAAAAAAAAAAAAAAACTCAAAGAATTTTATTATTGAAAATGTGAGCTAAAATAGTCCAGTCCTGATGAAAGCAATAAATGTATAAAATTCCTCATTACCAGATCTGAGTTGTTGTTGAGAGTCACAATCCCTCAAACTGGAAAACATTTTAATGATTTATGGAATGCAGACTTCCATTAATCTTCTTTGGAATAGCCAAGCATGTCTCATCTGAATACAAAAAGCTCAGCTTTTCATGTATCTTTTAAAAAGAAAACCAAGGAACAAATTCTACCTACCACTTCCTTTCTACTTTGGGTAAGCCAACCAAGTAATATCTTGAAAGGAAAATCAACCACATCTTTTTAAATACCAAAATTCATTTACAACTTCAAAGTTAGCTGAGTAGAACTATTAATATTTACAAAACCCTCCCCTTGTTGATCACTAGGGGACTATGGCTGCCCGTCTTTCGACCTAGGCTGGTAGAAGATACCACGTGTCTTCTTACTCTTCACGTCTGTCACAGGAGTACAGGTACTGCTATGAACGGAGTCAGCGCAAACTACACAGTAGGTAAATTAAATTTTTACAAAGATAGGAAACAATTTCATCCCCATAAGTCATTATCCATAACAACTTTCTGATTATTTGTATTGCAAGGATCATATCCCTTGAGTTTTTCTTTATTATTTATGTTTCTATTATTTTTCTTTATTTTTTTTTTTTTGAGATAGAGTCTCACTATGTCCCTCTCGGTTGAGTGCCTGCACGTCACAGCTCACAACAACCTCAAATTCTCGGGCTTAAGCAATTCTCTTGCCTCAGCCTCCCCCTTAGCTGGGACTACAGGCACCTTCCACAATGCTCAAATATTTTTTTGTTGTGGTTGTCATTGATGTTTAGCAGGCCCGGGCAGAGTTTGAACCCACCAGCCTTGGGGCATGTGGCCATTGCCCTAACCACTGAGCTACGGGCACTGAGTCTCTTTATTCTTTATTATTTCTTTTTCTCTGTTACAAACACTGGAATTGAATGCTATATAATATTTGGATCCTTAATTTTTTTTACCCATTACTCTAATACGAACCTTACAAGTTTGCAGAGCCTTAGCAACTTACCAAGCGAGGGTGGAAATGTTCTAGTGAGCTAAAATCCTAGAATAGTTCCACTTTAACAGGACACTGAAATCAATACCCTTAAAACTGTTTGTTTTTTTTTGTTTGTTTGTTTGTTTTTCCTTTTTAACTTAAAGTATACAGAAGTAAATAGTAGAGTTTGATAAGATTGTACTGAAATTCCCAATTATGGTTGGGTATTACCATTAAAAAAAACCCCTTGAATTAATTGACTATTTTTCTCCATGTTGGGAATAAAACAAATGAACTGATTGTGATATCACAGGATGCATCCACACCAGTGAATACATGTTTACTTCAACCATTTTTATATTTACTATAAAAATGTAAATACTAGAGTTGGGAGTTTTACAATGAAGGAACTAAATTAGATCCATTATGTGCACTTTTTGCTTTCTTGCCTTTCATCATGGTTTTTCCATTTACCAAAAAGAGTTTTCTGTTTTGTTCAAACATTTTTACATATTTTGGAAGCACAGGGTGCTGACTTCATTCATTGAGGTTGACTCATTGTGATCTTGAACTTATTACCTTACGTCTTATGCAAATCACACCATTGACAATGATGGCCATAGCTATAACAATATTTAAACTTATTTCACATAGTTTTAAAACCTTTTAAAATTTAAATTAAATTGTAAGTGAGAGGAATATTTATAAAGTGCCCAGAGTATATTAGTTAGGAAATAAGGTCTTCTTTTCTTATCCTTTCCACCCCAGATTAATATAGGTATGTACAAGTAGGTTATGTTGTTTGCATTTGATAGGAAAAGTTAAGCTCTTCCCCAGGAGGTGAGCCATGCACCCCTACATTGTACCTAATAGGTGAAGAGCTTAACACAACCTCCTCCTCCCTTCCCTTCTTGAATTTAAATGTGTTTTTCTCTGGGGTAAGTGTGTAGTTGTTCATCTACTAGTTTCATATCAATATTGAGTACACTGGATGTTCGTTTTCCATTTTTGTGATGCTTTACTTTGGGGGATGTTCTCCAAATTCTTCCAGGTAAATACAAAATATAGGAAGTCTCCATCTTTTTATGGCTGAATAGTATTCCATGGCATACATGTACCTTAGTCTATCCATTCATGAGTTGATGGGCACTTGGGTTGTTTCCACATCTTTCAGATTGTCAACTGAGCTGCTATGAACATTCAAGTGCAAATATCCTTATGGTAAAACAACTTTTTTTCCCCTCTGGATAGACACACCAAGTAATGGGATTATGAGATCAAAGGGAAGGTCTATTTTTAGCTCCTTCAGTTTTCTCCATACTTCTTTCCAAAAAAGCTCATTCATTTATACAGTGACATTTAATACATTTCAACACAATTTTACTTTTATTTCTACGTGAGAGTGCCATAATCACTTTATAGTTTATATTCCATTGAGGAGAAATATTTATAATGTATTAATAGGGCTGCAAGATTTGCAATAAAAATATAAGAGATCAGTCACATTTGAATTTCAGATAAACAATGAAATTTTAAGACTTATTTGAGAAATACTTTCCTAAAACATTATTCATTATTAACCTAAAATGCCTATTTCCATAGTGTCCTGTATTTTATCTGGCAATTCTATTTGTTGATCTTGATGAAGAATTTATTAAAAATTTATAGTAGTAAAACTTCTAGAAATAAGAAAGGTGCCACAATAGGAACATCATAATGAATTATTATTACATATGTCAGATCGATTGAAGGCCAGATAATAGCTGCCAAAAGTAGAATATACAAAGTAAAAGCACAATTTGGAGTGATTGAATCTCCAAATTGATGTCATAAAAATGTTCATTCATTGACCACCTGTAGTATTTTTAGTTATACTAATTTTAAGTGTACCCACAGTGGCAAATGTATCTTTGAAGTTGGATGGGAAGCTCTAGTATTCAAGTGAGAGACAGCCATGGAAGAGACAAAATTATTTAGAAACTATTATTGAAAAGAGGAGAGGCCTAGGGTAAAAACTTAAAGACCTGTACAAGTAAAGGCTGGCAGAAGAAGACAAGTCTGTAAAAAGACAGAAAGGGCATCAAGAAGAGGAAGAAACATTCTGCACTGAACATTTCTAACTAAAGTAATCTAAGGTCCCTTGGAAAAATGTCTGCCTTCAAGACAAAGGAAGATAGATGAGCCTGAAGTGTCTTTGTTGCCAGAAAGAAGTACTGAAAAATTAATGTGGAAATGTCACAAGGATCCAGGAGACAACTTGAAGACACTCTGTGGGCCCAAACAATAGTAATATATTATAACTAACTAAAGAAAATTAGATTTCATGATCCCCTGTTGATAATAATAGATAGATAGATAGATAGATAGATAGATAGATAGACAGACAGAAGAGAAGGGAAATTTGTTCTTTGCAGTGAAGTGCTGAGTAATAAATATAGAAAGAACAGTAGATTTAGAAATCACCATTTTGTAATTACACTTGTAAAAATTCATTAAGGAAAAAAATGGACGGTAAATCTAGGGTGAGGAGGGTGGTTAAATGAGGTTCAGAATATTTATATAACATGTATTAAGAGTTGTCCAACATTACTTCTTATAGTTGATCCTCATTATTCCCAGATTCTTTTTATTTTTATTTATTTATTTATCTATTTAATTTTTTTTTTTTTTTTTTTATAGAGGTCATGAATACAGCAGTGTCCCAGTTTAGAAAGAAACTGAATCACTATGATTCAATGCACAGGGAAGAGTTATCCAGGAGAAGTGTGATTCTCCTTCAAGTGTTTAAACATCTCTGATTTTACATTTCTAATTTTCATGTGAAATAATTGAGATTTAGTTTTCCCAAGATTCTCCCAGACCTAAAGTTTTTTTATTTTATTTTATTTTTGTAAGAGCATGTAGCATGCTGTCTATCCTCTTAACAGATTTTTAAATGTGCAGTGTGGTATTTCTATCTATAGGTTCAATGTTGTCCATCAGATTTCTAGAATTAATACATATACCTCTTTGAACAACATCTGGCATAAAATAGAAACATGGTATTTTCGAATGAATGAATAAACAAATAATTTCAAACTACCTTTCCCTGAAAAGGTGACCTCTGTAGCAACTATATCTGCTATTGATTATTTTTTTTCAGATTGATATGAGTATACATACAATTAGGTTATACAATTTGCATTTGTAAAGTGTCCGAAGTCTGAGTTGGAGTGGAGTCCTTCACCCAGAAAGTGTGCCATATGCCCCTGCAAGGTGCCTGATAGGTGGGAACTTACCAAACATCCACTACCTTCCTCCTTCTTGAATTTAATTATACCTTCATTATTGCCATCTCATTAAGATACATATTTTTTTAAGAAAAAAATCATCATTGAATAAATTTACACTCAAGAGCAATGCTATATCCCATACTGGCTGATAAATATTAAGTTGCTATGCAGCAGCATTGTTTATACCAATTGTTAAAATATTGAAATATTACCATAACAGTTCATAAATAGGAGCTTCCAACCCTCCAGTATTTCCAGGCCCACTTCATCCCCTTTCCAGAAGACGTAAGGACATGTGATCCTGTTTCCTTAATTCTACAATTAAAGGTGTAATATTTAATGTAAATATCATTTCCTTTCTTAGCATGAGAGTGGTAAGCTAACCTTGCCTGTATCTGTTCTGACTGGTTGGTGCTATTATACTAGTGGTTAAATATTTTAAATATCACCGTGGATAGCCTGGCTAAACTGTTAAACAGTATTTGTCATTTAAAATAATCTAGTTTGCCTACATGAAGCCCTTAGTGCAATGTTTGAGGCAGGAAGACATAATTTCATCTGCCATAATGTTTTAAGTAAGGAGACATCTTAACAGGATCTGACTGAAGAAATACAAGAATGTGTCTGATTGACTTTTACTGAGTATTTCAGAACTTGTAGAGGAACCTGCAAGATTTTTCAAAGGTTTTTGCTGGGTCTTTTTTCCTCTATTGCCATCTTGCCTGCTGGTATCTCTTAGAATCTCATTCTCTGCCCTTTTCTCATTTATCTGAGGATAAATTCTCCTCCACTTTACCACTTATTTTCTCCTCCACTTTGCCACTTACTTATTTTCAAAATATCCCTATATTTATATTTCCCTATAATGTATATGTTGACAACCTATTAGTTGCCTTGGCCTGGGTTCCCAAAATTTCATCTTTCCAAATTCCCTATGAATTTCTAGCCTCAGTGCCTGGCCTCCTCATCTACCTTTTAGAATAACCTAGAAGTCATATATTCATGATCAATTACTTTTTACTCTTACTTTCCTTATTCAATTGTTCACCCACATCTTTTAATTCTGCTTTCTAAATATCTCCTGAAATGGTTTTCTATTTTCATTTCCTCTGTCCTTCAAGGAAGATCCAGCCATTCCGAATTGTATCAAATTTCACCCATATGACCTGTGTTCTGCCCCAGTCTCCACATGTTCTGTTTCTCTGCACAGAATACCTTTATCTGCCCCAACATCCTTCTCCGTCGTACAGGGCCCTCCTATTTATCCTTTCATATTAATACTAAGTTCAAAGGTCACTCTCTAAAAATCAGTCCTGATTTCAGTTTTCTCCTGGAATTGAGATACCTTACCAAATGATAAGATATCTTATCTTATATATCTCTATTACTGCACTAAAAATACATTGCCATAATAAATTCTGAACTAAGTCAAAAATCCCCCCTACTTTAAGCCACTTATCAAGATAACTCCACTAATGATGGTGAAATTTAACTATTTTTTCAGGTATTCTGATTAGCTAAGTAAGGTGACATAGAGATTAGTCTGGAAGATGACAGCTGGAAAAATACTGGAGACGTGTGGAAAGAATGAAGAAGGAGGGTGAGCAAGTTTGTGAAATTTAAATAGTTTCATGTGGCCAGAGCATAGAACACAAAGGGGAAAGTTAAGGAAGAAGTATGAAGAAAAATGCAGAGCATCCTTATTTGAGGATATATGCATGAAAAATGCAAGATACTGGACTTTATGTCTGAAAGTGATGGGAAATCATTAGATTTTTTTCAGCAAGGAATCTGTATGATGCAATTTGTCTTTAGAAATATCAGTCAGGTAGCGTAGGGCTGGGATAAATTGTAGGGGCTATTCCCAGATTCTATACTTGCAAATCACCTGCTTGTTAAATTTATTTGTAACCCCCAAACAATATCCATGGCTGTTGAAGTTACTTATGAATATACAGTGAAAAATTTGAGTCGCCTAATGCACACGTTCTCAGCTGAGGTGGCGCAGGGCAAACCTCTGCCTTCTTACATCAGCTCTTCCATCATAAAAAAGTATCCCTTCGTGGTGTATGTAGTGGCAGGGTTTTGTATTTTTGTGCTCTTGAGCTTTTTATTGGTCGTTTGAAGGGTCCCCAAAGTGTGATGATGAACTATCTTTCTGTTATCCCTAAGCGTGAATTTGTGATATGCCTTATAGGCAAAAGAAATGTGTTAGCTAAGCTTCCTGTAGGCATGAGTTACAGTGCTGGTGGTTGGTGGCTGCGTGCTTAATGTTAATGGATCAACTATATTAAATAAGTTGTCTTTAAACCAAAACATATGTAAACCAAAGTTATGTACTTATTGCCTGACAGAAATGTTGTGTTCAAAGGCTCACCAGAACCATATCCTGATTTAGAAATTCTTCAGAATTTGCTAATTCAGTATTCACAGCAACTTTATAGAATATAGTTACCATAAAAATGATACCTGAGTATAACTGGAAAAATTATAGGGGAAATTATAAATACACACTGGAGAAATTGGACAAAGCTTCAACCAGGTGATCCAAATCAATGTCACTAATGAGGGGTAAATGAACATCACAGTCCTCCACCAGATTTGATACCCTGGAAAGCATATAGCATTCATTATGCAGTTTTCAAACTCATAATATTTAAAAGTTGAAGTTAATATTGAGGAAACACCAGAGAACTCAAATCGAAGGAAATTGTATAAAACAATTGTCTTATCTTCTTCAAAAGTATAAATGATGTGAAAAATCAAAGGATGACCGAGGAACTGGTCCATATTAAACAGCCTCAAAGAGACACTCCGCTAAATCTATGGTGCAGTTCTATACCAGAAAATCCTATCCTGGAAAAATGTTATCAAAGACTTTTTAAAAGGAATTATATTAGGTAATAGTTTAATGTTAACACTAAATTCAAGAGTTTATAATGATACTGTGAACATGTAAGAGAATGTTCTTGTTCTCACGAGATACCTATACAGAAGTGCTGGGGGTGTAAAAAGGAGTCATGTGCATAGGCTAAGCTCAAAAGGTTCAGTCAAAAGTAGCATTTCTATACCTACATCATTAACTATAGCTACCTTTCTGTCTGTCTGTCTGTCTGGAAAGGAAGGGAGAAAGAAAGAGAGAGAATGTTCATGCCAACATGGTAAAATATGACCCATAAGGTGAATCTGGGTAAAGGACATTATTTGCTCTATTTCTGCTACTTTTGCATGTTTTTAATTATTTCAAAATGTAGTTTGCAGAAAAAGAAGGGGAAATTCAGCAGGCCATGCCACCAGAGAAGGGCAGAGAAGAGGCAATGGTCAACCACATGAAATGCTGCAGAGAGAGGCGAGGGAGGCTTTGGATTGAGCACCAAGTTGTAGGGATTCCAGTGGGTTTGTTATGACAGAAGCCTGAATGTCATGGGTGCAATTGGAGTGATGTGTGGAATTGTAGGCACTAAATTCCAGAATTCTAGCTGCAAAAGAAAGGAGAGAAATATGGTAGAAGCTGGAGTGAGAATGGGAATTGTTTTATTTGTTTGCTGTTAAATTGGAGAGACATGAACTTTTTTAAACGGCAATGAGGACTTTGGCCAGTAAGGGAGGAAAAGAAGAGTTGAAGACAAAAGACAAGAAAATATTAGAGAGAGGGAGGACTTAATGGAAAGTGGAGAAGAAATAGCAAGTACACACAAGGTAGGGCAATTTCAAATTTAATTTATTTAACTGGAAAATGAGCCTTTTCAAAAAAAAAAAAATGAAATAGGTATGATTGATATCTTTCTTCAGTAGACGTTGACATCTTTCGATTTTTGAAGTGTTTTGGATTACATTAAGAGAAGTAGTATTTTAGTGGAGAGAACATTTTTTAACTAAATTAAAGGTGCATTTTTTAAACTAAACTAAAGATGCATTTTTAAACTAAAGGTGTATGTAGGCTATTTTCAAGTCTGGCGTAAGTAGTGATTTGTCTTTAATATTGTGGCATCTCAAATATAGAGATGTTACTTATAGTCATATGTTTTAGCCATATGTTTCTTCCCAAACCATCTCCTTTGCAAACAAGTCATTTCCTCTAAGTTTGACTGTCATTTTTGGAGGGATAACTGTGTAAATTTCTTCAATTCCAAGCCTAATTTCAAAATGCATTCAGGATGTCTATATTTGGAAGTTTCACCTTAGATTCCATAATCTTTTCCCCCAATACTACTTTTTGTACATATTTTATTATGTCTAATTGAGGTGACAATATGGCATATTTAAAATATTTTCATAGACCTGTTTTTTTTCCCATGAATGACAAACTGCATCATTTTTGTCCAGGAGGCTGAGTCAAGGAGTTGTGAGTCCCAAGGCAAAGAAAAGTATGGCATTTATTTTTTGCTATGAAACTAATTTGAGGAAGTAGCTATTTGACATTTATGAGCACAGTAAATAACCAAACAACACCATTGTAAACTTTGTTTTACTCATGAAATGCTAAAGTAGTAGTTAAAATTCAACCACATAATTCAAATATTCCACTTGGTTGCTTGTATTTGAACCTCAGCTAAAATTAAACAAATGAAAATGTTTTGGCTATTTTTAATAGATTTTTTCATCATCAAGTTCATAATAATCCCAAGTACCTTTTGAAAAAGTTTGGATAAATTATGGCATATTAATACTAACCAGTACGACAATTCTAATTGAAAATTCAAGTAAAATTGAGTTCAGTATTTTCATTTGTGTAGGAGCAGGAAGAAGTAATAGTGGACGAGAGAAAGAAGGACATAGGAACACATATTTCTCTAGGAAAAAATAGAAACTCTGAATCTTTTTTCCTGGCATTAATATTATGTACCAGAAAGTGAGTTGACTACTAAATGTCAGCTTCTTCATCTTCAGATGGTTAGAACCAAATGACATGGTTTAAATCCATGTGACATTTCTCCACAGCTTCCTTGTATATCACATTTTTAATTTTCTTTGGACAAAAGTCCATGGCAACTTACTTGAGTGGATCAACAAAAGCTTTTACAATCTCAGAATCTATTTAATGTAAAGAGACTAACTAAAGAGCATTAAGTTAGAACAATGTGTGGTTTCAGAAAAGAAGGTGTGCTTAAAAAATTTTACTGTAAGTCCCTTGCCCACCCTGAAATGGGGTAAAACCTATGAACTGAGCAAATATGTGCACTACAAAATCACTGAAGAATACTGAGGGTAGAAATTCATGCAAGCTTTACTTTTCAATATGTTTTGAGTAAAATGTTTGAGACATATTGAGTGCAAAATCTTTTATTAAGGTTGATTGGGTTACACATTGTAAAATGCCCTAATAGTACCAATAAATTAGGTTCCTCTTTCTCAGAAGAAAGTGACTAATCCCCTTTTATTGTTAAGTTAAACAGAATAAATATCTAAGAACTTAGCCAGAAGGCTATGATTTTAATTATTTATTAAGGTGTTCAGGTTAATGTAAATCAGATTTGCCTTTTTTAGCTAAAGCATCCAGACTGATAGTGGCATTAATTGTCAATAAATTTTGAATAAAAACTAATTTGCCAGTATCTTAAAGAACCAGACCTGGACATTTTTTTTAAATTTAATACTGTATAGTATTTTTGTTAATTATAAAGCTTTATTGGTTTTATATTTATTGGAAATGTACTCTTTCAGAAGTGATATTTAAATGCTGATAAGCAAATGAAATACTTTTTAAAATTCTTCTTGGAGTTAAATGATTATCCTTGCTTTTTTTTTTTTTTTTTTTCTGTTTTCATTTTTAATGACTACAAGTTAGTTTCTTGACAGTGTTACTAACTAAGACTGTGCCTACCTCGTCACAAATTAACATTTATTACAATTTTCTGAATAAGGGAAACAATATGTCCTTTCTAAAATCACAAATTAAGGTCTCTGGTTTTTAGTAGGCTCACCTACCCTCATGCATAAATTAAATTTTAAAAAACATCTCATGTTAAGTGGGCCTTAAAAAAAGGGACCTTCTTTTTACTTTTCCCCTTTTCTTCCTCCTTGACACTTATAATATTTCTCTTCTACACTCTAGGTCTAGAAATACTAAGACTTTCCATCTATTAATTCCTCCAATCTTCATGTCATAGTGAAGGGTCTACTCTTGTGACATATGAAAAGGGAAAAAGGCATAGATGTTTAGTAACTCATCCAAGAAAAGAAACTTGTCATTGAAGATGATAGCTTTTCAGTATTATTTTATAATGGGAAAGATTGTGGGTTGTAGAATCAAATCAACTAGATCAAATTATTAGTTATAATAATTTGGGGGGATGCATTGTGAATACATGCATATGTATATGTGTGTTATCTATATGTGTGTCTTCATATATGTAGTAAAAACAGGGCATTTCACATATGAATCAACTGTTCAGTATTTGTTAGCTATTATGACCATTACTTGGCACTATTGCTTAGGTTGTTTTAATAATAGCCCCACAATGTAACGGCCTTTTGAGGATCATATCATATTATTAGGAACACACTTATATTTTAAAAGAGATTGGGTGTTCTTGAATATGAATTTTGAAGCTTAGTATTAAAAAAATATTTCTGGTAACTTAGCCAGAGTAGCTTCAAAGGTATACCTTATTTTCCTAAATTAGTTGTTATAAGGTAGAAGGGTCCTAAAATGTCCCTGGTTTTGGTTGCTAGGTTAAAATATATATATTGTCATTTGTACTACCATGTATATTGCCATTTATGTGTGTGTTCATGAAGAGATATATATATCTCATAGATATATATATATTGCATAGAAATATATATGGAAATGTAGAATCTGAAGCTTTTGTTTTCTCCCTGAAGGGATTTTTTTTTTTTTTTCTTTTTTTGGAGGGGAGAGTAGTTGGGACCAGATGCACAGTGCTCAGCTGAGGGAAAAAAATGAGGGAGCACCAATACTGTGAGAGCAGAATTCCAGGTAGCTTTTGTGAAAATGGCACGATTTATCAGAAGACTTTCCTCATTTCAAGATGGTATTTATTATGGTATTTAGTGTGTTTCTGATTCTGCCGTGAATTCTGAAGTGATCTGAGATTCGTGGTGACTAGCAGTAAGTATTGCAAGGAAGGAGATGGTGAGATATGTTTCTATAAAATTAAATATAAACCTTTATTCATAAATATTGTACTATTTGAGTCTTGCAAATAAGAGTACATGTGTTTGTGAAGTGACATGAAAAGCTACGAACCAGAAGAGATGTACATGGCTGCTTCTGTTTGGAAAAGATGACAATGGTTCCTGTATTGAGTTTGTAGATAGCAAATATTTTATGAGGACCCCCAAGGCAATTGAAGCAGCTTCAAAAATACACT
>CAUYPK010079366.1:0-27235 GCA_963574355.1 Loris lydekkerianus | reverse complement strand
TTATATTGTGACTTTTGGTCTTCTGGGTATAAACCTAGTAAAGGAATTATAGGATTGAATGGCAGGTCTATTTTTAGGTCTCTAAGTATTCTCCAAACATCCTTCCAGAAGGGACGTATTAGTGGGCATTCCCACCAGCAGCGCACTTCAGTTCCCTTTATTATTACCTTCCTCTGCATTCCCATAAGAATTCCTTTCTAAATAGAGTCTGTGTCTGGCAGTTTTTTTGTGTTAATTTTATTATTATAATAGTGTCCTGCTGAAGTGTTGGTAAGGACATGGGGAGGGTAAGTATTCCATAATCTTTTGATTAAATCTCAAACATTTGGTAGGCTTGTGTCCTGTGGCTAAGACCTACACAAGCATCTCTTGCATTTGTGTTCCTGCTTCCATTTTTAATGTGACATCTAAAGACAAGCGAGTGGCTGTGTCGAGTAATTTTGCCTCTGCTGATGCAGCAAATGATTCTGGAAAAATCTTTTGTACTGGTAAGTAGGCCTGCTATGGAATGCACCCTAGGTATATTTCACAATGGCTTCTCTTTCTTTATCAAAGATAGGAGGTGAGTTTTCTTAAGCCTTTGTTTGAGACAGAGTCTCATGAGTCTCATTCCTTAGCCCTAAAGTGCTGTGGTGTCACAGCTCACAGCAACCTCAAACTCTTGGGCTCGAGCAATAATCTTGCCTCAGCTTTCTGAGTAGCTGGAATGACAGGTACCCACAACCGTAACACTTGGTTAGTTTTTCTATTTTTGGTACAGATGGGGTCTCGCTTTGCTCATTCTGGTCTAAAACTCTGAGCTCAGGAGATCCACCCACCTTGGCCTCCCAGACTTAAGTGTTCAGTATGAGAATCTTATGGGTGACTGATGCTTAAACCCCCAAAGCATAAGAGCCTCTCTCCCTATTATTGCACCCTCTACCCAGGAGCTTCTCACTCTCCAGATAGTGGAACGTGCCCTTTAGTGATCCATGGAAATTACCCTCCAGGGCTCCTACTGGTTAGGACTCCAGCCCTTTCTGTTCCAGGGTAGGTGTGTTTCCCTGTAGTCACAGGTCTTTGCATATTTTGAGGTGATGGTTTTCCTTGCAACCTCAATTCCTGAGGAGGCCAAGAAAACCAGTGGTCAGCTTTTATTTTACTGTTTCATTGATACGGCTTCTAAGCTGTTTGTATGGTGGAACTGAAATTTGAAGTCCTATCTTTACATTTTGAACCTAAGAAAATAAGCCAGTATTTAGCACATAAATGATCATAAACACTAGTAAGTGAGATGTATACATTTTAGCCCTAATCAAAGAAGAAGTTGGAATTAGTAGAAGGTGAGGTTTTAAAGTGATGTCATTACTTAAAAAACAAACAAACAAACAAACAAAACAAAACAAAAAAAAAACAATAAAATCATTAGACAGTGGAGTAACAAAAATTGAATGGAATAACTTGAACTGGCATCAGGACCAGAACTTCTAAAAATAAGTAAACTGAGGTTTTAAAAAAGTATTCAAGTGTGTCTATTCATGAGAGTAGATGAGGGTGCAAGGTGGGATATGTAGCCTCAAAATTAGGATCTCAAAAACCAGTATGTTTTTAAGATAACCATTTAAAATGATACAATAACCCCAATATTTCTCATATAATTATGGTTTAATAATAGTTTTTGTTGCTGAGAATACATTAATTAAATCAATGCCAGATAATTTCCATTTTAATGTCACCTATGTGGATCACTTTAATTAAGAAATAATTATAAGGCATTCTTTGTACACTGGAGATGACCATTCGGGAGAAAAAGACTAGAGATTATTTAAAATAATTTTGCACAACCGCTAATAACTTCCCTTTTCATTTTTCTCTTTTATTGCAAGAAAATATCATATAACTATATATTGTAATTGAGTATTCTCAGGTCAATTCCTCTACATTGACACATCTTTATTTTTAATAGTTTTTAATTTTTAATAAAGATGTGTTATATTGTGTTATATAAACTTATGGGAGCTAATTATTTTATGAGGTAAAAATATGTGTTAAGAATAATGTTGAGAAAATATAGAAATATAACAGAATATGCATGTAAGCCCTTCAAACAAAAATGAGGACCATGTTATATCATTTTGGTTCAGGGTTCGTGAATTATTTACTTTAAACATATTTTATCTATGGTATATATATAAACAGTTCCATGAACATTAACTTATTCCATATTTTCTTTAAAATAAGATTTATGTATTTTTAAAATGTAGTAAATAGCAAGGTACTTAACCATAACAAATCAAAATCAACAAGAATACTGTTTTCTTAATTATGGCATGAATTATCATGTTTTTATAAACACAACCACCCAATCCATTGATAGTTTATTTAAACCACATCAACAATGATAATATATCCTGCTTAATTCTGGTGATTAATATTTACTATTTTAATGTTTATTAGATTTGCACTGGGATTATGGAGAATTTTCAAACCCATTTAAATGCTCAATGAAGTGAAAATATTTGAAAATAACAAGTTGGAGAAGGAAAATGATATACTAAAATTTAATAAAGTAAGCATGACAGTAGTTAAAAACCATAAAAGAAAGATGAATACATTTGACTACATTAAAATTTGTATATATTACAAGTCTGAGATGAATTCATGTATACGTAAAATGGGGAATATTTTCAAGTCATAAAATGCACTATTAATATAACTAATATACTTCAAGAAATTACAAATCAACAAGAAGAGAGATGAAGTGGGGCAGAGGCATAAACAAACATTTTATGGCAGAAGTAATGATGGTAAACAACTGTGAAAAGTGGCATTCACTTGTGTAAGCAATAAGAAAAACTAGAAACTGAAAAAGATGATGTAGTGTTTTCCTCTATTTAATCATTCATTCATTGATTCATTCATGTATTTATTTTTAAATTATTTACAAATGTATTTTTTTATTTCAGAGTAATATGAGGGTACAAAATCTTAGGCTAGACTATTTGCATTCCTAAGGTAAAGGTCAAGCTGTAACTGAGCCCTTCTCCTGAGTTGTGCTGTGTGTATTTTAACATTGTGCCCATTAGGTGAGAGCTTAGCAATCTGCCTTCCTCTTTTCCTCTCTCTTTTCCCTCATTTCTCCTCCGTCCACTATTTATTTAGATTAAAACACTTAACAACATTTTCTAATATGAAGTCTGAATGATCAGGTAAGGAAACAGATATTTTTGTGCACATCTGGATATCAATTATTATAAACTTCTGGGCGGAACTTTTGCTATAACATCAAACTTTCAAAATGTGCATATTGGGTCCCATCTCTACTGCTCCATCTTCTCAGGTGTGGGGAGTCCAGGGGGTTTCTCTGTTGCTTCTGCCACCTTGTCTGGGGTGCTAGGAGGACACCAGGAAACCCCAAAAGCTAAGAAATGATGCTTATCATGAAGCGTTTTTAACATGTCTCATCCACTTAAAAAAACAAACAAACAAACAAACAAACAAAAAAAAAAGCCAGCACGTAGACAATCAAGACAATCACACTTTCACATTTTGAATACATTACCCGATAGGGAAAAGAGAAGTTCAACAGAAAAGTGAAAGGAAACACCCAAAAACTGGGACGAAAAAGAGAACCAAGCAGCCTGCATGGCCAGGACCAGTGAGTCTGGGCATGACTCCCCACCATGGTAGAGGGTGAGTGTCTTTCCATAATTTATTTTTTTTATCAGGAATCCTACAATTCAAGGTAAAAGAAAGCACCTGGACTGTCCCAATCTCTGAATGAAAATTAGGGAGTAGCAGAAGACTGTAAGAGGAATTATTTCCAGGATGGAACATGACCTTGGCCTATACTTCCCTGAGACCTAAGCTGCTACAGTCAGACCTTATTCTCTCTCTTAGCTTTTAATAGACTGTGTAGATCTGGCGAATCAGCAGCACCTGTCCTAGGCTTAGAGGAGACAAGTTCTGCTGCATGTGGAACCCGGGTGTGAGCAGAGAGTGGGCTCCCTCTACCAGGATTAAGAGCAAGCTTGGCCCAGGCCGCAGTCACCAGCACCTGAAGTGGGCACCTCCCTGAGAGATGAGCACACAGGAGTGCTCTGGAGTTTGTAGTCTTGGGCTGTTGGTTGTGCCTGTGCCCTGGGTTTGAGTTATAAGGCAGGCATAAACTGCTGGGTCAAATTGAACATCGGTGGGCTGTGACAGCTGGAACAGGGCAGGGCGACCCACTGGGCCTGGGCCACAGCAGTGACTATCATGACCAACCACACTCACCCCATGGCAGGACTTCATCTGTGCCTCATCACGAACTCCCTTGCCTTGAAACAGAGAATCGGATCCAGGATATCTGGGGTTCTGAACCTCAATCTACTGCCTGGAGGACCCAAACACTTCTTGGCCTTCTATGGCTACCACCTCAGCTGGTTCATACCTAGCAATGCCCCCTCCTGACTTGGGGGCTGGCCCACACTGACCACTGAAGCTACTGACCATACAGTGCACAGAGCTTGAACCCCAGAGAGCATTTCACCACCACCACTGCTGTCACTGCCCACAGAATGCCGGCTGCCCGGAGCTCCAGGGCCCACTTATTCTGGTACAGCACAGCCACTCCTGGCATCTGGAAAAGCCACCCAGAGGCCACACACAGACCTTGCTGGAACTTCTAGCACAAGTATCACCATACATTATCCCAGGGCATAAATACACCTGGGTAGCCCCTGGACACTACCATGGAAACCTGTAGACCCTCCTGGCATTCCAGTGCCCAGTCTAATTTACAACAGCATCACAAACCAGTAACCATGTTCTAACACACGGAAGCAACCACAGGAACCAGTAATACTACAGCCAAACAAATCATACACAGTCTTCACTGTGAGATGCACCCAGAAACAAAACTAAGGGACCCTATCCAAACAACACCATAGTCACATCTTCAGGAAACTCCCACACACCAGAAATAGAAGTAAATTCAAAAATAAGATGAAATAATAAGCACAATAGATGTTAGAAATCAATGAGAAGACACAGAAAACAGGACGAAGCAGGGTAATAGGACAACCTCAAAGGGACACTATCATTTTCTAGCAATAGATCTTGACCAAGAAGATATCTTAGATTAAAATAAATTAAAATATTGATTCTTAAAGCACTTCAATGAGATGGAAGGCGAATGTGAAACCAATACAAAGAACTCAGAAAATCAACTCGGGATATGACTGAAAAAATTATCAAGGAGATATATAACAACAACAACAACAACAAAGAAGAGAAATTCTGGATTTGCAAAATTCATTGAAGAATAAGGACCATATGATTCTTTCATTTGATGCAGAAAAAGCTTTTGATAATATCCAGCATCCCTTCATGATCAGAACACTTAAGAAAATCAGTATGGCACCTGTAGTCCCAGCTATTTGGGAGGCTCAGGCAAGAGAAAGTGAGACTCTGTCTCTAAAAAATAAATAAATAAATAAAAGAATTAATGGATCAAGTCAGGACTGAAAACCTGTAGAATCCAAGACAGATCTAAAGACCAGAACGTCAGGTTGCACCACTGTGTTTGCTCCATTCTCTCCTTGCTGCCAACTGGTAAATCCTACCAGTTGGCATCCTAAAACATACCCTCATTGTCTTTCTTTAAGGCTGCATAATATTCCATGGTATACATGTACCACAATTTGCTAGTCCAGAAAAACTTACTTTGAGGTTCCTGCTACCTTGTCAGCAATAGCCTGGCTCCTAATAAGTTGGTAGCTAGCATCATGACTGATTCATGGTCCTGGCCTGTAAACTTAACAGAAACAAGAAGGGCTCTGGCAGTCTCAGAGAGGAAACACGGTAAAATAGGCTCAGAAGGAAAGTCTGAAGTGTGGGGACTTACAGCACTGGGGATGAGATTACCAAAGCAGGTCCCAGTAACTATCTTTTCAGATTAGAGACTCTGACCTAATGTGTATGTCTGTAAGTGACACACAGGGAAACAACTGCAGATGGAAATTTGGGTATCCAAGGAAGAATATCTTGTCTTTCCACTGGATGTTCATGATTTAAAAAACCCATAAAATTGTTGTTCTTGGGAATTACCAAATTTAGAATAGACATCTATATAAACCTGAAAAATGAAGGCCCGCTGCTACCCAGACCCTTTATCCCAGATATGTCTGAACCAGCGACTGCCTTTATTGACTCTACTAGTTTTGAACAAAGGATGCTGACAAAAACCATGTCCCTAAATTAGTGAGGAATTATAGGATAAATGGACAAAGCCATGGTGAGTACTAAGTAATTGCTTATTCAATACAAATATTTTTAAACGCATTTGAGTGATAATTGCTCCTGGATTCTGAGTGTCTGGATTTGTGCCAATTAACCTGCAGCTATCAAGTTGTACTCACTCGCTTGTTTCCTTTCCCTGTGTAACCAAGGCACGGTTAGATATGGATTCTTATTATAAATAAAAATAATTAGCAAGAGCAACTTCAGATGTAAAAAATAAAAACTGTTTTACAAAACTAAGTAATTAAAAGTGACATTCCTACTTTTCTCACATCTGAAAAACACGTACGAATGCAGAAACCCCGCGTCTGTTTGCCTCGTCCGTTCTGTCACCGGCATGAAATCCAGTGTCTTGGCTGCTAAGCCACTGGTGATGCAAAACAACAGTGGGTCAGCAGCCCAGAACAGTCCAAAGCCAGAAACAAATCGGCTCAGAGACTTCCCCATGGCGGCTGTCAAGGGGACAGCAGAGCAGAAAGCCCGTTCAGGAGAAGTAGCCCCGGAAGGAAGCCACGGCGACATGCAAACACAGGCCAGCAGAAAAGCCAGTGACAGCTGGGAGTCACCTGAGAGCTCAGCACAGGGGAGCTCTCCACCACGAGACACCCACCCAGAAGCGAGACACCCAGCCGGAGTGGGACCTTCTAGTCTTGGCACACATGACCCGTGAAACAGATGAACGAAGCTGAAACAAAATTGTATTAAGCTACGAAGCACCTCACTACAGGCGTGTGAGTTAAGAATCAAAACCACACAGGGCCTCAGACCTGCTCTCTCCCTCTGGTGAAATTTAAAAAGCATAATCTCTTATTTAACAAGTATTTCTTCTGAAGCCCCCCTGCATCCTGGGAACCACACTATGAATGACAGAAAAATGAAACGGTGGGCCCGGCATTGGCTCTTCCATTCTGGGGGTCGTACTCAGCAGTTGGTGTCCTACAGAGGGTCTCGTCCCTGACCCCCACTCCTTTGGGGTGTCACTGTGCATGGAAGTTACTCTCTTTTTCTAATCCTAAATTAGTAATTTTTGAGATGAAGAAACCCTAATTTTAATGGAAATTTCATTCCCTGCATTGTTTCTGGAGGAAGTCAAGTCTTGGGGCTTCATGCTGATTTGGGGAACTCGTCTGGAACCTGAAGGTGGCCCTCGTCTAGGAGATGTTAAGCCTTGGAGAACTTATAAAAAGATCTCAGAAGAATGTAAAACCCAGTTTAATCACCTTTCTGTTCCAACCCTGTCTCCCCACCACCCTTCTTAGTTAAGGTTGTGAAATGGTATTATTCTTTCCTATCTCATGTGTCAGATAAACAGTCAAAATCTGCTGTCCTCACTTCTTGGAGATGTTACGAGCATGGCAGGCTAACTCCTTCAGGCTGTTATGGTTTCATTTGTGTCTCACTGAATGTTTGCTAATAAGCTTAAATTCCTGAATCAAGACATAGACAGAATTAGCCATATTGGGTATGGTCAATCCAGATATAATCTAACCAAAGACTTTGCAAAGCATTTTTCATGATCTTAATAGATCTAACAAAATAATCAAAAATAGCAATGCATAGAAAGAATTCCACTCCCTGCAAGGCTTCACTAGGTAAAGCAGAGGAAGAGAAGGTACCTCCTACTTCTGGTCGGCACAGTGGGTGGATTCTGTAATCCTAGCACCCTGGGAGGCTGAGGTGGGTGGATCACCTGAGCTCAGGAGTTCAAGACCAACCTGAGCAAGAGCAAGACCCCATCTCTAAAAAATAGCCAGGCGTTATGGCAGCCACCTGTAGTCCCAGGTACTTGGGAGGCTGAGGCAAGAGGATCACTTGAGCTAAGAATTTGAGGTTGCTGTGAGCAGTGATGTCACGGCACTGTACCCAGGGCGGCAGAGTGAGGCTCTGTCTCAAAAAAAAAAAAAAAAAAAAAATATACACACACACACACACATAGATATACACACATACAGTGTCCTGCTTCTAGGACAATTAACCTGTTGTCTTGTAGCAACTTGAGAATAGGAGCCGAGTGTTTCATCCGCACATCTCAGTGCCTAGCAATGCACCCAGGGGTGAGGAGCAGCACTGGCTTGGATAATTGAGGGTCTAGATTCTCTCTTCAGTTTCCATCACAGACTGATACACAAAGGGAGCTTGCGGCTTTACAGGCAGTGTTGGAATGAGGACTTGTTTTCACTCTGAGGTCAGAAACCTCCACAGCTGAGTACTTTGGATAATGAAGGTCCCTGTTCTATATTTGCCAGCCTGGGCTGGACACAGGCAAATGTCATTCAATCTGCATTTAAACATTCTTTCCTTTCCATTTTAACAGTGTTTATATTTCCTAGGGTACATCTGAAAGATTTGCAATATTTATTGTATGTTTCTCTGCTATTAAGGAAAAAAATAAAAGTCATGCAGTGTTCACATGCAGGTTATTTTCAGCAAGCAGTTCCTTTCCTGGAGCACAAAAGGCTAGATATGAAAACAAACAAGAGAGAGAATGTGCTGTTTTAACAAATGGGTCCTTAGAGATAGATTTTAAAGCATGAGTTTTGTTTGGGGGGGTTGGGTTTTTTTTGGGGGGGGTTGTAGTTTTTGGCCAGGGTGAGGTTTGAACCTGCCACCTCCGGTATGTGGGGACAGCGCCCTACTCCTTTGAGCCACAGGCGCCACCCGAGTTTTGTTTTTTTTTAATCTAGCTTTTACCCTATCACTTCACAATACTTAAGAGAAATCCTGAAATAAATCAGTGGCATTTACACAATTTTTAAGGCTGACAGTTTTATTTTTTTCCTGTTTTGTCTATTGCTGTGGCCAATGTAATTAGGTCATACTCATGTGAAAAGTTAGTTATACAAGAAAAATTTTGGATGCGATTTGCCTCTGCTGGTGTTCACAGTATCACTTACACATGAAACAAATTCTCTTACCCTATGCAATTTAGAATGGTAGTGCTGTTTCCATAAAAACCAAACAACTCTAATTCAAAGGGAAATAAATGTTTCCGTTTACTTTTACATCATGGTTAAACCACACTTAAAAATATTTTTAGCAGATAAACCACCGATTTTTAAAGCACATTTTTAATTATACAGACTACATGGCAACCTGAGAAGGGATCATTCCAATAGAAACAGGAGAAAGACCTAAATTATAAGAGTATTCCAGCAATGGCAGCAGAGATCAAATGTTAGCATGCGTCCTTGCACATTGCCCTCTAATTTCATTTTGTATAAAAGTTGTTTGTAAGTCTTAGGCCTTTGGTATTTTCCAGTAGACCTTTACATTTATATTAGCAGATGTAAGTTTCAGACCCACGGCTGTAACATTGCTTCTGATCTCACACAAAGATTAGGAAGCAGATTTCAGAAAATGAATGTCTTCTAAAAAATCTTGATGTTAACTCCTTTTCTTCTTTAATAAACCTTTTTGTTTTTTTTTTCATTTTTGTGGATTAATTTAAGAATTCTGGTAACTATTTAACTGAGGTTCTTATTTGCTTCCAAACCTTAAACACCAAGGTGAACAGATACAAAAGGCACAGTTTAACATATTTTATTGGCAGAGTATAAAGGTCAACATTACCAACCTTTAAATGGTAGAAACACCATTAGAAGTATACAGTGGATCCCTTGTCGAGATCAGAAAGCAGAGCCAGTGTAGGCAGTGTTCGTAACACAAACACAGATTTTGAATTGCTATCTGTGATGGAAGTACCCTCATTGACAAGAGTTTGACTAGGTTGCAAAAGAGTTTAAAGGGCCAGCAGAGTTTTAAGAAAGCACACAATGATAGCTTTACTGTTCTTATACAACATTTACTGAGCCCAAAGCACGCCAAATATTAGGCAATCCACAGAATTCCTCTGAGGCTCTACCCAGAGATTCTGTTTCCAAAAGAGATAAGGAGCTGAGCTGCCTCAGTGAAATCGGGAGGCTTGGCTAATGCAGCCCTTCTAGAAATTTATACTGGGAATTGGAGCATCAGGACACTGCTTCTACCAATTTGGTAAGAAAACGTGAGAATAAGTGAGATAGTAATTTGGAAAGCAAAAGGTTTGCTTTCTAAAACACATATACACAGCTAATAGACAGAATTCTGTGTTCGTGTTTTAGGAAAGCTAGATTTCAGAGTTACTTAAGTTTTAACCGCCCCTCCCCCAAAAAAGATTGCTGAGCAAGAAGTCAGGTTTCCTAAGGACTGGCAAATTTTATATGGCACTCAAAATCTGCCATTTTCTCCTGCTGACTCCTGTCCTGCTCCCTAACTCCCAGCTTTTGGTCTACCTGAAGAGCACGTGCAGAAAGCCCCTGTGCACGAAGCCTGTCTGCCTCCCACTGGGCTCCAGGACTTCCTCTGACCTGCCGCTGTGCTTCTCTTGCAGGGACTTTACGTTTTTGTGGTTTATTTCATTTTACACAACCAAATGTGTTGCCCTATGAAGGCCAGCTACACGGTGGAAATGAACGGGCACCCTGGCCCCAGCACAGCCTTCTTCACACCGGGGAGTGGAATGCCTCCTGCAGGAGGGGAGATCAGCAAGTCCACCCAGAATCTCATCAGTGCCATGGAGGAGGTGCCGCCACACCCTACTCTCTGCCTCCGCCTCTGTCCGCTCTGTAACTGTCTGCCTCTCCATCTCACATGCCCATTGCATATAGTGTTCTCCTGCTCCAGGCCGCGTTACATCCTGACTCTTCTGGCCTGTGCCACCCGATTTCCTTACTGCGTGGTCTCCCCTGTTATCTGACACTCTTTTTCCTCCCTGCGCTGTGAGCTCTACTGGCCAGTGGTTTGTTTTGAGAAATCAGATAAAGTATAATTTGACGTCCCCTTTTTCAAAATCCTCCTGATTTGACATGGCAGTGACAGGGTCTGCCTACAAAGTGGTTTTTAAACTACTTTTCCTCCTAAAAATACTTCCACAGCTCTTCTTTACCCCTCCCCACTCAGTACTTCAAGCCCAGCAAAACACTCAGTGAAAAGAAAATTAGTCAAAACTCCTTTTAGTTTAAATACCAGAAAATATTCTGGAACAAAAGTTCAGAAGAGCGCTTCTGCTGCATTGTTGGAAAATCCAGCCAGGATTTCCTCTATAAAAATCGACCTCCCACTGCTCTCTGCATTCTATCCACATTATTTTGATTTCCTGTGTATGAATCATGTTGTCACCAACCTGTCAGTAATGCTGCCCTTAGCACTGGGGCCACTGCTCAGATTTGGCCATGAAGAGATGGTATCTGAGGCCCTGCTGATTGCTGCGGTGTCTCAGATATGCTTGGCCACCGTTTCCTATGAGCTTGTATCTCCCTCTCTGTATGAAAAACCACGGGGAACAATATTTGTGTTGGCATCCTGGAAAACGGCAGGAAAGTTAGGGAGACAACAGACAGATAACCTACCTGCCCCAAGAGATTACTTTGTCCTTCATGGCAATATAAAAAGTAATTTTGTTTATATCAGGTTAAAATTGAGGCAAATGACCACAAATCAAGAACTATATATATTTTCTAATTTGAACAGATAAAATTTAATATAAAGAATTATTAACTGGCAACAGAAAAAAGAGAGTAGAAAGGTGGTTTTCAGGGACCGCAGGGGTGGGGGAAATGAGGGATTTTGGCCAAAACTACAAAATTTCAGTTGTAAGATGAATAAGTATGATACTTAAAAATCGGGATATTTCTTTGGTACCCTCAAATGTTTGTAAATACCATTTATATATCCCAAAAGTTCTTAAAACTGAATTATTTTATCTCAAAATATACCTATGGAAACAGGGATATTTTTAGGATCGCCAATTCAGAAATGAATCCTTAAAAAAAAAATTTGTTCTAGGGCAGCGCCTGTGGCTCAAAGGAGTAGGGCGCGGGCCCCATATGCCAGAGGTGGCAGGTTCAAACCCAGCCCTGGCCAAAAACTGCAAAAAAAAAAAAAAAAAAAAAAAATTTGTTCTGAATGTCTGCTCAAGCTGGCGTTTGTTTAGATCTGAACTGTCCAATGCAATAACCATTAGCTTCGTGTGGCTATTTGAATTTAAAGTAACAAAAATTAAGCAGTATTAAAAATTCAGTTTGTCATTCACCCTGGCTTCATTTTAAGTGTTCAACAGCCACATGTGTTTGGTAGAACCCAGGCTTAAAACATTTGTATCACTACAGAAAGTTTTATTGGACAGTGCTGGTCTACATATTCCACTCAGTGAAATTTTCTAAGATTTCATCCTCTCTCAAATTTATTTTCAAAGTCCTTAGATCCCTTTTCTCGGTATGAGGTGCCTTTTCCGCCTCTCAGAAGACCTTTTATTGGTAGACAGCAGCTGTGACAGTTCGATCCTAGGGCCTCGGCTGTTGCTTGAGTATTCGTCTGGGGCGGCCCAGAGCACCGGAGCCTGAAGTGTGCTCATGTTCCTCAGAGCTTGGAGTTGGCCTTCCTTCAGCTGTCAGTGAGGCTGTCGGAGACATTCTAAAAAGCTATGCAAAGAAGGAAAAGCATAGAAAAGGAAGGATTAAGGGGTTGTTTACCAGTAACCCAGAAGGAAGTGAATACATACAATTGTTTCAGGAAATAACTATCTTTATAATCATCCAATCAAAAATGAGGGATTTACAGTGCAGTGAAATTTTTTTTCAGTTTATCACATCGTTTTACACACCTACTATATTTAAAATCTTGTGTAGTATTTCAGAATGAGGATTAGGAGGATTCTTCGTCAGTTCTGATACTTTTTTGTAACAGTTTTATTTGCTCACATCTTACAAAAAAAAAGGAAATGTATTCATGGGCTTAAAAAAGAATAGTTTTCTGTTCCCACACATGACAGCATAGACATCTACAGGTAGTTCTAATAAAGAAATGATTAAGAATCACCAGATTAGGCTGGCTCATAATTTTCTGAGGAACAAAGATAAAATTAAAGCTCTAACTTTAAAACAATTCAACAGTCCTCTCACAAAGTCTTTGTCATGAGACGCAAAGATAAATTGCTCACGGTATGAATTCTAATTATGGTTTCCTTTTCTCCCTACCTGGTCCCCCAAAGGTGCCGCCGGACTGGGAGCGAGCCTCCTTCCAGCAAGCCAGTCAGGCCAGCCCTGAGTTGAAGCCAAGTCCACAAAATGGCGCCACATTCCCTTCCCCTGGCGGGTATGGCCAGGGGTCACTGATAGCTGATGAGGAGTCCCAGGAATTTGATGACTTGATATTTGCCTTAAAAACTGGTACGTATGCACCCACAGTGCACATTAGAAGTCGGCACTCCTGCTGTGCTACGGTTTATATTTTCTTCTCATGAAGTTGCAGAAGTACAATCAGGCACCCGTAGCACATCCTGATTCTCATGACCCATTCCTAATCCCAGCCAAACTCTAGGATATTTTGTTCTTGGCACTAAACATAACACAACCTAAAAATAATTTACAATTTGCTTTTAATAAGAAGGCATAACCTAACTAAATGTAAATATCCATGTCCTGCTATCTTGCTAGAACACCAAGATACTATTGAGACAAGTTCATTATGAGACAGTTGGTAGGGATATCACTGTGGGAGTTTTGCCTCTGACCTGCCAAGGAGTCCTTCTAATGGAATGTCTTTGAAGCGGAACATTTCAGAGGCAACATAATGAACATTATCTGGTTCTATAGTTCCCAAAGTGCCATCACATGCAGTCAGTCAGTGACTCTTCCTACATATTTAGTCCCACTCAACTTGTGAGCCTACTGGATGGCTCTCACAGAACAAGTGCTACAGCACAAAAAAGACCACGGAATGCCTTGATTGAAAGTCACATGCTTCAGGGGAAATAGTTAATGGTTCATTCTAGGGCATCTAAATGATATCCACATTCACAGTATATAGTATTTTGTCAGAAATGCTACTTTGAACATGAAAAGTAATTTTAGTTATTTTCAAATCAAATATGCAATTTAAAAAAAAATGTTTTTCCTCAGAAACATGTTGAACTGTCACCGTTGTAAAAATTCTGGAGAACTTTTCATTTCTAGATACCCACACCAGCAAGAAGACATGTCCAGGCCCAAGTGAAGTTATTAAAATACGTGTCCAAAAGTGCATTTCACTGTCTCAGTTCGCCTGTATGTTCCTTTGCTAAAACAATTTTTAATCATTGTAAAGTAAAAATTTTGTATCTTAAGGATTCCTCCAAAATTCCTAGGAATAAAGTCACACATTCATGTTTCACATTTTACAACTTGTCCAAGATCACACGTTTATGAAACAGTGGTGGCACAAAGCTAAAGGCCTCCCGGCCCCTGGGTCTCTGCCCTCAGCCAGTGTGCCCTGCCCCGGGTCTGTGCTCTCAAGGCCACACAGCCTCGCAAGTGCCTCACTGGGGGCCGAAAGTCTACTGAAGTGAGTAAGAACACAACCTTATATTCAGAATAGTGCTTAGTATTCAATAACCCTGTGATAAACACTACGGAATAACGGACAAACGAATGAATGAAAACAATGAAATTTACATTGGCTGGGAGGAATAGACATTCATTCAGACACGAAGTAAGGAGGAATAACATAAGTGATAGAAAGAGTTGTAATGAATTACTCTGGGGATCAAGGGGGGGGGGGACTCCTTTCTATTGATTCTTGAAGAATGTGTAGGTTTTACACAGTTAAAGACCAGAGGAAAGAGAATTATGAACTAAAGGAATAGAATTTGCCCAAGCCCAGAGGCCTTCCCGTGTGTGGCCTATTTGGAGAGAGCCAGCGGAGCAGGGTCCCCAGGGCAGAGGCTGAGCAAGCCGGTCGGAGGAAGACCAGGCAGGGAGCTTCCTGCACGCTCAGCAATCCACAGTTCCCAGCCGGCTTGCAGCGAATGCCCTCCTTGAGCTGTTCATTGTCATTCCTCAAGTGGAGAATCCCCTGACCAAATATTTTTGGGAAATTACCGAGATTCACTATTCACATTAGTGTTTTAGCAGCCCTAAAACGTCCTAGAGTAAGGAAATCGACTTGGTTTAATTTAACCTGCTGTTTCCAGGGCGCATTTAGTGATAAATTCATTTTGGGGGAGTAGTGCATTTACTGGTATTTTGTATAATATGAAAAGGCTGTTTGGATGCTGTGGTAAGGGTTGGGATTTCTATATAATGAGCTATAGCTAGGGTCTTTGAAGAGAAAATATGTCCCATTGATTTTTTGAAGCAAAATAATGCTTATAAAAGTATGAGGACGAAATTTCGAAGCAAGATCAGCAAGGTGGGAGGTTATCACAGTGGTTTAAAAGAACAAAGGGAAGGCCTGGAGGAATATACTATACAGAACATTCGTTTATTAATTTATTTGCAGGGGAAACTGATGAGTTCAGAGTTGGGCATTAGGCCTGGTGGATCCTAAATACTCAGGTTTGGATCTTGGGTAAGGGCCCAAGGTGGGAGGTAAATGACCTGAAATGCATCCACACAGAGATGGGGGTGGGTTTGATCTGGAAAAATGGAAAGAGAGAAGAAAAGAGAAGGGAGGTGGAGCGAGGGAAAGGAAGGAAGGGCAGCAAGAACATCCTAGAGAAGAGTCCCACAGAGAAAGAAAAGTAAGGAGGGCAGAGAGTCTCAGGAAGGAAGAGGAGATTAGCTGCCTGAAACACTCCTGAGAGCTGGGCTGGGGCTTTCAGTCAACAGACGGTTCTCAGGGTATTTTATGTCCTCAGGACCCATGTCATCAGTGGTTGATGCTGCAGCATTGGAAACATGACAGGAATTCTTGGAGCATAATTAAATTAGGTCTGTGTTACTATAGATATAACAACAGTCAACGTGTTCAGTCCAGGAATGTGTGGAATGACTTGCTTACTTATAGATCTAATGTAGCATTCTGTAGAGCTCCCTAAACTCTTTAGGAAATAAATACTTCACAAGACTAAAATAACAATCTCTAACATTGCTTCCCTGTATTTTTAGAAAATGTACCGTAATAATCAGGCCCCACTCCCTGGACATATTCCATCAGAGAATGTGGTCAAATAAAGGAGCAGTGCAGTGTCTTCCAGGCCCGACAGGTGCAGCTGGCCCACAGGCCAGGCACAGCCCCATTCATAAGGTGTTTTGTGTGACTCACATAATATTTTCACATTTTGGAGCCAATATTGAAAATTTAGAGATATCCCATAAAAATCTAGAATTTCTAGTTTCGGCTCCTGTAGCACAGTGGTTACAGTAGCCACATACACCAAGGCTGCTGGGTTCAAATTCGGCCCTGGCCAGCTAAACAACAATGACAACTGCAACAAGAAATAGCTGGGCGTTGTGGCAGGCGCCTGTAGTCCCACCTACTCAGGAGGCTGAGGCAAGAGAATAGCTTAAGCCCAAGAGTTTGAGGTTGCTGTGAGCTGTGATGCCATGGCACTTCACCAAGGGTGACATAATGAGACTCTGTCTCAAAAAAAAAAAAAAAAAAAAATCTAGAATTTCTAGAAAAATGTAATAGCAACGTAACAGTGCCCAGCACAGCACCGTCAGATGGGAGATGAACCCTCTGCCCTTTGGACATGAGCTGTTCAGTTTTCCCAGTACCCCCAAGACCCTGGTTCTTGCCAGTTGCCATGATCTGTCTCGGAGCCACCTTCACTGTGGGCAGCCCCACATCAAGTGCTAGGAACAGGAGGTCTTCCAATTCTTTTAGTGGAACCCCTGAACGACTTTTGTTTCTTTTTTTTTTTTTTTTGAGACAAAGCCCTGGCATCACAGCTCACAGCACCCTCAAACTCTTGGGCTTAAGTGATTCTCTTGCCTCAGCCTCCCAAGTTGCTAGGACTACAGGCGCCCACCACAAGGCCAGGCTGTTTTTAAAGATGGGGTTGCACTTTGGCTCAGGCTGGTCTCAAACTCGTGAGCTCAGGCAGCCCACCAGTCTCGGCCTCCCAGAGTGCTAGAATTACAGGCGTGAGCCACTGTACCCGGCGTATTTAATGTAGTGGGCCAGGTATAGTGGCAAGAGCAAGACCCTGTCTCTACTAAAAATAGAAAAACTAGCCAGGTGTTGTGGTGGGCACCGGTAGTCCTAGCTACGCGAGAGAGTGAAGCAAGAGGATAGCTTGAGCCCAGGAATTTGAGGTTACTGTGAGCTATGATGCCATAGCACTCTACCCAGGGTAACAGACTGAGACTCTCTCTCAAAAAAAAAAAAAAATCAAAGATAATGTAGTAACCCTTTATATGTATTTAAATAAACATCTGAAGTATTTTTCCATAATAAATTTAAATGGTATCAAATAGTGTAATTTTCACTGTATTATAAGTTTTGGTATTTTTAAATAAAAAAATTTATATTATTCTTTTAAACTAATCCAAAGACATCTCAATACCTTAGCAATTTGATACCCAAAATTATTCATTTTTAAAAATATATGAACAGCCTTTTCTTTTACAGTTGGAAAGTTTACATCATTCCCTTTTCTCCTTGGATTTGAATTTTCATTCTACTTTGTCCAGAAAATTTTATCCTACTGTAAAATATGTTATGCTTCACCCACTCATACTTCCTTCCAACAAAACATGTTTATAAATTTAAACTTAAATACCATAATATTCTAAAGTGTCCAAAATTTCTTTTAAACTTTTATTATTACAATTATTACTCTATAGTTCAACAAATCAAAATGAATAACAAAAACATTAAATGTTTTGATAACTGGGTATCAAAAAAGGAAAATGAATCTCATCAGAAGAATGCAGGTGGAATTTAGAGAGCTAGGAATGTGCCCCTATTGTCCGTTCTACTTAAAAATACCACATTACAAAGATTTTTCTTATTCTCAATAATCAGTTTTTGTAGTGTACCTGAGAATTTTCCTCTAGAGATTACACATAACAGTCAGCCACTGACTTCTTGCTGTGGTCCAGGCTTTGGGCATCTGCATCTGACCTTAGAGAACATTAGAAATTTAACGGTAGGGCACCAGCCCCATATACCAAGGGTGGCGAGTTCAAACCCAGCCCCGGCCCCACTGCAACAAAAAAAAAAAAGAAAAGAAAAAGAAAAATTTAAGGCAGAAATGGGCCATTGGCATTCAACAGCCATTCTTTTTAACCTTCTCCTTCCTTAACTTTAGGAGCACTCATAATAAAGTATTCTGTAAACACAGAAGTAGGGCAAAAGTTTTCACTGTGGTTTTTATTAAGGGCCCAAATATTCAAAGTGAAAGAAATGTGTCCTTAGTTGTGGGACTTCAGGCAGTATGGTAGGATCATACAGGAAGAGATTTGTTTGTCCTTGCATGTTAATCGGGTTTATCCTGTGTACTTCCCTTCCCCTAATTCCCGTACTAAAACATGTATATAATATATATGTAATAGGACGGAGGTCACTAAGTCACATGTCAGCAGATAGGTCACAAGAGTAGGAAGCATGATCCATCCAAGCATAGATTCCCTCTTAGAACCAGGAAGGGTGGCCAGAGGAACGTGTTGAAAGAAGAATCAGGATGAGTCCTGGGCCAAAGCTTTTAAGGTTGGGTTTCATATCAGTGACCCTGGATACACAGCAGTGCTGGGCTTCTTAGGAATGCCCCCCACGCAGGACCCACGGCTGGCTGGGTTGGTTTCAGGAAGGGGACTGACTAAGGAGGCCTTTCGGTAGCTTTGACACCATCATCCGTGCCCTGTGAATCTCTCTTAGAACTCATTGTCCTCAGAGTAGGAGAAATGTTGAGTTGTGTAAGCATAGACTAGATTATTTACATTAACTCAGTAGGGAGGATACCTTCCCTGGATGCTGCAGAATTTTGTGTCAGAATGTCATCTTTCTAAGAAGCAAGCAGGAGACCTCACATTCTTTAGTGAAGACATTCTCCTTCTAATTACATTAACCTTGAAAAAAATTAGACCCTCTGAGAGAGAAGAAAGCTCAGATAACCAGTTTCCAAACTAGAAAACACCGTCACTTCTTTATAAGCATTTACAAATATGTTAGCAGGCTCCAAGTTCATGTTTAGCAGCTATGATTGAATTCTGGAGTGAGCAAGGTAATGTTTTTGAGGATAATACTTTTTTTGCCTATTTTTCAATTGCAATAAAGGCATATATATTAAAATTGATTTTGAATGGAATTCTTGGCCTCAAAGCCAGCCATGGACTTATTTTTCCAAATCAATTGTAACCACACTGAATTATTTTGAAAAAGTAAAAGAAACCCCTATCAACATCTTTAATTTTGTTAAAATAATTTGTCTTTCTTTGAAAAATCCACATTTTACTATGAAAAAAGAAGACATAATGCCCTTCAATTAGTTGTTCCTGAAGTACAGTAGCCTTTCCACAGGCAAATGAGACACTAAACTAGAGGCATGTTGTTAATATTAGTTTTTATTTTTCTTTTTTTAACAAAATTGTCTAATGTATCCTCAGCGTCCCCAGCCAGCACTTCAGGAGAACGGGAACAGCCCCTCTGGGTCAGCCGCATTTTAGGGAGGAGGAGAAGGTCCCACATCAGCCAGAGCAGAAACTCAGTCTCCACAGGGGTCGGGGGAGGAGCTCTCTTTACATCCCAACAAGAAACGGCATTTTTTATGTTAAGCTGAGAAGATTACTGAAAAATGTCCATCCTGGAGCATATTTGGCTCAGAAACAGGATCTTTCTTCACAAGGGCCCAGTCACGAGCCCGATTCCCCATCTCTCCCTGTCAGGGTAAACGTTTATTTCTCTATCAGAAACCTAGAAATAATTTATTTTCCAGTTAGAAGAAAATAAATGACAGTCCTTGGCCACAAATAAAAACATTCAGAATCAAGGTTCAAAAAACTCAAACTCCTCAAAGAGCTCGTCAGTAAACTTCTCTTTGAGAGACACCACATCAAACCCCACTGTGCCCTGGGGCTACTCGTGGGTCCCTCTGCCTCCCCCTGGCCCCCTTATCATGTCACTGAGCCCTTCAGCTCCTCCTTGCCTGCATCTTTCTACTGCAGGGGTCAGAGCCACACTTGCCTTGTCCTTATGGACCGGACACTATCTTACCGATTCACTGATTCTTTCAAACTGGACTGTTCCCCTGTCCCCCTGGCAGAGAAGCATTTTTGTCTTTTTAAGGCAGAGAGGCAGGTACAAATGTCACCTTCAGGAGTCAGGCAAATACCATGGCATGATTGAAGAGGGCTGAGTAAAGGCAGTGTCAAACTGTAGGGGAGTGCCTGGCCCAAGTTCGTACAAGTCCAGTGTTGTCTGATCTTTTGGGGGGGGGTTTTCAAGAGAAAATAGATATCTGATGTTTTTTAATGTTCAGTGCATTTAATTTTTAAATGTTAGCTTACTAAGTTTTTAGAGAAATATTGTCATTAAAAGTATTCTAGTTCTTAACTTGAAAGAGTTCACAGAAGTTTGTTAAAGTTTTGCTTTACAATTTCACAAATATATTTTATATAGGAATATAATTAAATTTATCATTGAAAACCACACCAGGGTAATTTGAAAGGGATGTGATTAATAATTTTTCCAGGTAGAGGAACCTTTATTTTCAAATATTACATCCTCCAGCTCCCTATTTTGAAGGAATGGTCAAAGAAATGTTTGTAAAAGTATATGGATCTGGGCCTTGGTAAATGGTGAGGAAGACACGCGGCCCAGAATTAACATAGTACATTCAGGACCAGTCGGAGACCTGATCAGTTCAGAGAAATCTCTCAAATCAGCAAAGGTTGGAATAAATCTATACAGTAGGGAAGAGCCAGATTACGGGTGTTTTGAAAGCTGATGCAAGGGGTCCCAGACTTGATACAACTGGAAATAGTAATTTGATGTTTTCTCTTAAGGAAAGGGCAGTGGATGCAGAAAGGACCTTAGGGACAAAACGAGTGACAGGATGGAAGAGGCAGATGGCGCACTCGGACGCAGAGCGTAGTTTGTTAATACACTCAGGAAACATTTACTGAACCCCCACAGTGTACTGGCACTGTCCTATGGGTTAGGAAATAGACAGGACAGACAGAATCCAGGGGGGCAGGCAGAATCGTTAAAAGACAATTACTATGTTTCCTTGGGAGCAAAGGTGATCCCTGCTTAGACTTTTGTAGCAGGAGTGGAGGCAGCCAGATTAAATGGGTGGGGAATTAAAGGGGCATTCCAAGCAGAGGCACTGGGGATGGTGTGACACATTGTGAAGAGGGAGGGGCCTGAGCTTGAAAATACTGATGGGACATTAGGCCGGAGCACAGGCAAGGGTGGGACAGATCATTTGGTCAAAGCCCCCAGGGTACGACCTCAGGGGAGATTTGAGAGAAAGCAGAGATGCTGTGGGAAGAGCCCACAGATCAGAGGTTAAGATGGGCAAGTTTTGTGTCACAGAAGCAAAGGGGGAAAAATGGAGTTTCAGCAGCAGCCTTTAACAGAGAGGGTCTGAAGGGCACAGGCCCAGAGGACGGAGAGCTTGGACAGAAGAAGGTCATTCTAAGGCTCCAGCTTGCTTCTCCAAATAAGTGAGGAGGAAGCAAATCCACCACCTTCCCCCAGCTGCCAGCTCTGCAGAATCGCCTTTCCTCAGTCTCACACAGAAAGGGCATTCGGCTTTTCACTTTCTTCCTTGTTTGCAGAGTCTAGTGGCCAGCAGAGGGGAGGAGCTGGGAGCTGCAACCTCTGGTGATTCATGAGCGTGCCCTGTGACCACATCCGTTCTCTCTCACACACACACACACACACACACAGGGAGAGCAGAATAGTTGGTGTGTTCCTGTGCACTACAGGAGAAAACAAGGCGTTACTGTAGCATAGTTTTAAGTCTTCTGTATTATTCTGAGTTGTGGAAAAAAAAAAAAAGTAGCAAACAGTGGAGCTTCTTCAAAACAGAGATTCTGGGCACGGTCTGCGGTTAACAGCCGCCAGCACCTGGGGTTCCCGTGTGGATCTGTGTCAGCACTGTCTTACGCAAGAATGTTTACCTCAGGATCACATCTGAACCATTGCGAGCCCAGGTCATCAGCGCACTGATGTGACTCCAGGCGCTGCTCTCAGGTCACCGTCTGACACCGAGTGGCAGTGACGACTCTCAGTGCATGTGGAGCGGGTAGTTGTGTGTTTGATAATAGCAAATCCTCCCCCTCACTGAAAAAGTCGAATAACCTTCCTGATTTTCTATTCTGATGAGCCCTCAGTTCACAAATGCTCTTCTTGGTAGTAGATTACACCTGTCCACCAGGTGCAAACAAAGATTGAGAACCCAAAAATGTATCTCTTTAGAAATTAATTTCTACTTTAAATACTACCAAAGGAAATATAAAATATAATTCCATAATTGTTAGGTATTAATAATACGTATTCTAAATGTATAGCTTATTTATTACAAATATAAAAAATGAGCAAGAGTGAGACCCTGACTCCTAAAAAAATGGAAAAACCCAGTTGGGCGCAGCTGCAAGCTCCTGTAATCCCAGCAGCTTCTGGAGGCTGAGGCAGCGGGATGCCCACAGCCTGAGTCTGAGGTGGCAGTGAGCTATGACAACACTGCACTCTGCTCAGGGCGTAGGGTAGAACTCTGTCTCAAAAAAAAAAAAAAACAACTTTTTTAATAAAAAAAATATAGATATAGATACAGATATAGATAAACAAACATGTTTGGAATACTGTGACTTGATCCTTCAGAGTTCCCGGCATTAATACTTTGAGGTTTTACATTCATTCTGTTTCGGCTGCAGGTGCTGGTCTCAGTGTCAGTGATAATGAATCTGGTCAAGGCAGCCAGGAGGGAGGCACCTTGACTGACTCACAGATCGTAGAACTCCGGAGGATACCCATCGCTGACACTCACCTCTAGCGCCCCCCTAACCATTAGGCTGTGGAGACCACATTTGTATTGGCTTTTGTGCTGAAATTCTATAACTACGTGCAGCTGAGCGGTAGGAATCTGTGACATGAACTGGATGACTAACATGGAAGTGATTGCTGTATTTGGAACATAAATTACTTACTTTGTGCAACCTAAAAATTTACTGCTGTAATGAAAAACTGGGTCAGTTTTTATCAGCTAATAGAATGTACACATTTGAGTAATATCAGTTGTTTTTTAATCGCCCTACATGGCTAACATTGTTTAATGAAAGTAATAATCAATAAAAGGAATAAACTCCATTTAGTATCATCCAGGCTCATTATTCATAAAGAAACATTGTGAATGGATAAAACAGCTAACAGAGTCTGAATGTTGTCTAGCACCTGGTGCCACGTGCCCTGATCCAGGTGAGCTGCATTCACAACTTCACTGCAACTACAAGACTGTAACTCCTAAAACCACAGAATTGATTGTCTGTCGATCCCCCCACACCTCAGCATTGATAGGACACCGAGGTTGGCATAGTCTTCCATCAACAGTACCTTTTCCACTCATTATAAAATTAGGATCTGGACATTTTCCAGGATGAATGTTCTGTCCCCATATAAAAATAACTCCATCATGCATTTTCACACAGCTAAAAAAAAAAGGATTATTCAAACAATATAGAATTTGGGAGAAAAATCTCTTGGTTTGGACTTTTCAGTCTTTTTTTTGTCTTGGAATGAGAAGTCACAGGGTCCATACAAGAACAAAAGCTGTTGTGTTCTGATGATTTCACTGACTGCAGTTCCAGAAGAAGCATTAAGAAGAGAACAAGTTTGTCCTGGGGGAGGCATTTTGACCTTTTGTGTTAGAATTATTCAGTGTTTTTCAGAAAATCAGTATCATCACAAGAAAAAATTAAAATTAAAAAAATCAAGCGAAAATTTTATTTCATTGATGATTTCCTCTGGAACCATAATTAAAATGTCCAAGTGCTGGCTCAGTGCCCATAGCACAGTGGTTATGGTGCCAGCCACATGCACCGAGGGTGGCAGATTCGAACCTGTCCTGGGCCAGCTAAGCAACAATGGCAACTGCAACAAAAAAAATAGACAAGTGTTGTGGCGGGCACCTGTGGCCCCGGCTACTTGGGAGGCTGAGGCAAGAGAATCACTTAAGCCCAAGAGTTGGAGGTTGCTGTGAGCTGTGATGCCATGTCACTCTACTGAGGGTGACATAGAGAGACTCTATCTTAAAAAAAAAAAAAAAGTCCAAGTACCTCTAAGCTCTTTACAAGTCCAAGTGCTCTGTCATCACCATTAAGTATAACTTTGCTTGCTGTAAAGCCTGAGGCGGCATTACTTATCTTGATAAATTATAATATGACTCTCTTCTTCCTATCAGTTCACCCTTTCCCTAGCACTTCCCCTTACATGGAGTTTTGATGAGTAGATTGTTATTATAAGCAGACAACAAAGGCTGCAAAACAAAGTCAATAGCATAAAACACAAAGGCTGCATCATTGATGGAGTCAGAATCTTTTTTTAGGAACTTTAGAAAAATCATGGGGGGTGGAGACAATGGCTGACTGGAGCCAGCTTTCCACAGAGGCTCTCATCCAGAAGAAGAGTTAAAAGACAGAAGTTCAGCAAGTAAACTGATGGTTTGGAGCTGAGCCAAGAGAAAAGGTTGAAGAACACACATCAACCCTGCTGAGGTGATCTGTGACCCCAAGGATACAAACAATAAGTACAAAATCCATCCCCAAGTGGACAGGAGTCCCCTCCCCCATGAGAATGGCTCACACTATACTTTCTACAAACAAGCAGAGTTCAAACATCCTCCCATTTTATCCCACAGAAGACACCCTCTAAAATCCGGACCTCCTTCCCCTACTAGGGTGCCATGGCACTCTTCTGCCAGGCATAAAACTGTATATATTCTCTACCTGCAATTCTGAACTCCCAGCACTCCCCTCCATTCTCACCCCAAGGTCTGGAAGCCTGTCCCCCATGGACTCCAAATTCTTGGGCATTTTCTCAAGAGGTATGGACAGGGTGTGGGCTGTTGCAGGTCTGTGCTGATTCTGCAGCAGGGGGGTAAGGAGAAGACCAGTGCACTAAAGGAACCATATGGGAGAGGGGCAGGTGGTAAACCCCAGCACAGAGCAGCAGTGACAGCAGCAGGAACAATAGGGCTCACACCCCTGGGGATATTTTGGAAAGACACTCCTTGTCTCTCTAGGCAACCAGAGAAAGCCAGGAAAATTCTCTGGTGGCAGACACTGGCAGAATAGATCTGGGAAGGTAATGCAGGCCCCTGTGAGCAAAGGGTATGCCTGAGGCGGTACCTGCCTGGGCGGGGCAAGGCAGGGACAGAGAATAGAAGACACACATGCAGAGACGGCATACTCCCAGAACAGGGCTGAGCCAGAGGATTGCTTTAGTGAGCCTAAGAAGCACCCAGCCCTCAGGGGTTCATAGCTGAGACAAAGGCAGGTGGGCAGAGGCTGGACCTCTGAGCCAAGTGTCAGCTGTAACCACACCTGCCCCAACACAGACTGCAGCGGAGACAGACACATCAGCTCCAAGCAACAGCGACTCATAAAATGAGTTGCAGTTTCTGTGAACTCAAACAGCACCTGATTCACAGGGGACTATAGCCAGGATAAAATCACAAATTCTGTGAAAATATAAGTGTCAGCAACATCAATCAGGGCTGGAACTGAGTGAACCACCCCAGCTTCCATTAACCACCCAAGGTTGTCAGGCTTCAGCTAACCCTGCTGGATGGTGGCAGAGTGCAGAGGCCTGGCCAAGGAGACATAGATCTCCCTGTGACTCAAGCAGGCACAAACCCCTCGGAGCATCTGCTCATTGGAGGGAACTGGGTCACAGCCCTGTGGGGTTACCAGTGACTGGGTGTGACAGAGGTGCAAGGTGGGGAAGGAGGCATCAACCTTCCTAGACTAATTCATATTCTGGTGGGGGCTGGAGGGGTCCTTCTGACTCCACAGACCACTAGAATGAGTCATACTCAAGCTGCCTGCAGACCCCTGCTATGCAGTTGCTGGAGACCTTTTGAACTCTCCCACTTGAGACTGGGTACTGACTGGGACAATTGATTTGGATCTCTCGGACTGGACCAATCATCCGAGGACTATCCAAAGTGGTACCCTGGGTATGTGGTTGTGGGAAGGTTTGATTTTCCTTTTCCAGTTGTTACCCATGGGGGGGCAGGGTGACTTAATTGCTGGTATTTCTCCACAGTTGAGTAACTGATTCACTAGAGTAGGACAGAGACAAGCTGAAAACAAGACAGAGCCACTGATCCCCACCACACCAAGTAAGTCCCCAGTGTCTCAGGTCATAGCATTGTATAGTTCCTTTGCAAAGCTCTAGGAGAAAAGGTACAGACACCAATCACAGCTCTTGGGCAAAGGGCTGGTTAATCACTATTCCAGGAGCCCCCAACCCAACTTCACTTTACCTGGTCATCTAGCCAAACTGTGTAAAATAATCATGGGGTAGAATCAGCAGAAAAACTCTGGTAACATGAATAACCATAGTAGATCAACTCCACCGAGGAACAATGTGGCAGACACAACTGAAGATCCCATTCATAGACAAATGGCTGAGATGTCAGAAATCAAATTCAGAGTTTGGATTGCAAATAAGATTAGCAGAATGGAGGTAAAGTGGGAATTAGAAATTCAAGGAGAATTTCAAAAGTTGTCTCAAGAATTCAATGAATTCAAAGACAAAAATCACCAAATATTTTGACACATTGAGACAAGAATTTTCAGCCCTGAAAGATCTGAGAAATACAGTAGAATCCCTCGGTAAAAGAATGGAGCAAGTAGAAGAAAGGATTTCTGACATTGAGGACAAAGCTTTTGAACGCTCCCAACCACTCAAAGAGGAAGAGAAATGGAGAGCAAAAACGGATCATTCTCTCAGAGGGCTCTGGTATAATTAGAAGAAAACTAATATTCACCTTATAGGAATTCCTGAAGGCGAAGAGGTTGCTTCTCAAGGCACAGAGGCTTTTCTTCATGAGATTATGAAGGATAACTTTCAGGACATGCCAAGAGAGTCTGAAATTCAGGTAGCAGACAGTTTCAGAACCCCAGCATTAACTGTAGTTTATTCTGTGGTAGAGTTGATGCAATTAATGAAATTGGTTATGATACATAAAATGGAAGGTGGAAATTCTGAAATTGATAAGCATTCCAAA
>CAUYPK010079365.1:0-15241 GCA_963574355.1 Loris lydekkerianus | reverse complement strand
CTTGCTGGCTCCCTGTATCCTCAAAGGGATGATCATAGGCAGATCCCACCGGCCAGAGATGTCTGGAGTCTTGTCTCCCCAGATTCGCCAAGCCCAGTTACAGGGAAGCTGTTACTCAGCCACCATCTTTAATCCACTCTGCTCTTCCTTTCTGATTTCCTTTCATTTTTTTTTTTTTTTTTAAGCAGGAACTCAACTTTATTGTGTCAAGCAGCCGCTTATATAGAGCATGGGGAAGGGGTGGGGAAAGAAGGTGGGGGATGAGTTGCGTGACAGGGTTGGGCCAATGGCATGGTAGCACCTTGGCTTTATCTAGGTAGAGGCAGTTTCAGGCAGGGCCTTGTTGAGTCATTGCTATGCGGAAGTAGCTCAGTGGATCTACTTCTAGTCAGGCTTAGGAAGTTGCACTAGGCCTCAGGCATATGGCAGGGCCCAACAATTCCCTCTTTTGTTTTTTGTATGGCGGATAAACATAGCCCCTGTCTTAGGTTGCCTGCTCTTGCAGTTTCAGTCTTACCTGTCATGGGGATACAAACATCAATGGTTTGGTCCCTGTCTTAGGTTGATTGAACGCAGAGTGATCTTACCCGTCTTTGGGTACTATGAATGTAATCCACCGTGCAGCCTCTCCATATCCTGTCTTAGGTTGTCCCAGCTTTGGAATCTTACCCATCATTGGTGCTATGGAGGGCGGAAAAATAGTTTTAATATACTTGATGTTATGTCCTTACAATTTTCCTCCCATTAATTTAGTCACTGCTGGGGCTACCTTCTGAATTCAGTAGGAAATATTTGATTCTCTACGCCGCATTCACATCTAAAATGTCTCATCATTCCCCCCACACAGAAGGGTGAGACATACAAAAATTTTATCAGAGATGCAATAAAATCCTTTCATTTCACCTATACTATTAGTTCTTAGCCAGCAGGAATTTTTCCCTCTAGGGGACATTTTTGAGTACCTGGAGATACTTTTAACGGCCACAACTGAGGGCGTAGAGGGAGGAAGGAGGGACCGCTGTTAGTATCTAGCAGATAATGGCCGAGGAGGTTGCTAAGCATCCTGCAAGACCCAGGACAACCCCTCACAAAAGAATTATCCAGCCCAAAATGTCAGTAGTACTGAGGTTGAAAACCACATGCTGAAGCACAGTTCACTATGTAGCTAAGGCAATTTGATTTAGCAAATAACAAATCCTCTTTCTTTGGTATGAGGGTCATGTTTATGCCTGAATCTGTTCTTTTTTACTTCTAGGTGATCATTTTATGCTAGACTTTTACAATGTGAATAAAAAGCTAATTCACATTGTAAAACTAATAATGACTCTTATTTTCTATTCTGTTACTGATTTTTCCTTCACTGGCTTCCAAATTCAATTGTCCCCAAAGTTTAGGGATCTTGGTCCTCTTTTTCTACAGTTTCTCCTTCGTTGAAATACGTAGTGTCAGCTACACAAAGTCCTTGACTTACATAAACTGGGTTTTCATACAATCCAGAATCTGTGCTTTTATTTATTGTGCATTAAACCACCTCTCAGATGCAAAATATAATCACTAATGCATCATCTGGCTGACTGCCTGCTGCCGGGTCTGAGGGAAGAAATTGGGTGCTCCCGAATGAAGCCTGCAGGAGGACGGGGGGCACAGCTAAGTTCCGGACAGTGATCTCTCTGGCCCCCATCCAGAGGGACCACATCACCTCCCCCCACTGCCACACCCCTCTGAATTCTCTAACTTCAGAAGCCAGGGAGCCTATAACTGACTTGAAACAGGGTTCCCCCATCCAGAGCTGGACAGGGAATTTGTCTAGAGCTGGGCAAACAGGCCTTTCCAAACCACATTTTCTGGACTCAAGCAAGATCAGAGAAAAGCACTTGATTGGTATCTTATCGGGAGGTTTCTCCTGGAGGGAAACACACATTCTGCTGCCCCACCTGGGCTAGGGACTGTAAAGATTCATTTGCTAAATATGTTCATTTGCTAACTATTTTCTGTCTGTCATTCTCTGGCCCATGGGGACATGTTTTGGAAATGCATTGCCCAGAGCCCCTGCTCTCAGGAAGCAAATGAGCCCCTGGAGAAGAGGCCCACAGGGGCTTCCCAGTCAGGTTCCCCACCTTCTGCTGCCAGAGGTTGTTGACCTTCTTTTCTTCTCTATTCCTTTCTCTGTCAATAAACTCTATCCTGTCACTTATCTGTGTGGTCCAGGAGTTCATTCTTTGACTTTCCAAGATAAAGGACTCAGCAGAGGGAGAAATTCTGGCAACAGACCCTCGCACATGGACCTTCCATCTCAGCAGGGTTCCCTGACCAGGCCCAGCCATGTGTAAGGGTCTATCTCTATGGTTAAACTTTCAGAAATTTGACTTTAAAACTTTCCTTCAGAGAAGACTTCTGTATCACACGTCCTCCCAAATTCATATTTCTTGCTTTTGCCTCTTTGTCCAGACCTTTGTTCAATACTCAAAGGTCTGATGAACTTTGCCAGTTGGACCTCTTACTATCACTTCAAAGCCACATCTAAAATCAGACTAACTCACTAGCTGTCCTCCCTCTTGACTTCTCTACTTTGGATATCACCACTAGTCCACTACATGACTGCTCCAGCTGCCCTATCTGAGCCCTGTGGGTAATTTTTGACAGTGCTCATCACTTGTTCAAGGATCTAGTCACATCCTACCACCTGTTGATTCTTCCTTAAGTAAGGGGAGGGGAATTTTGCCCTTTCCTCTGTTAGTTCACTAAAAGATCAACTCACAGTTAGGATAGATCAGTAAGAGGAACAGGTTTATGTACCTTGTGCACATGGAAAATCACAGAGTGACCACCCAATATCCCAATGGACTCTAGATATTTTTATACTTGTCTGGTGAGGCAGGAAGGGGTGGGAGGTGTGTGTGGAGAGGAAGTGTATAGGGTAATTCTGTTTAGGGGCAATACATGGTTGCTAAGGAGGATAAATGGCTTATAGATTGACTTATAAATTAACCTGAGAGACAGGTATTATGTTTAAAATGATTTGGTCCAGTTCTGGTTGCATTCTTGATTTTCTTTCCTGCCATGTATTGAGATAATAGAGAAAGGAAGGGAAGGGAAGGGAAGGCAAGGGAAGAGAAGGGAAGGGAAAGGAATTCCTCTGTTCTTTTGATGAAACTATCCAGTTGTACAGATAAAAGGAAAGCCCCTTCCAAGGGCTTACTAATCTAAGGGTCTTTAATTCAAATTCTCTTTATGAGTCATATTTTGAGGTGAAATTTCCTGAGCTCCTTCACTTAGTTTCTCTTTCTAACCAATTCTTTCCCTTTCCACTGTCACTACTTAATACGTAAGCTTTTATTGTCTCATAAAGCCTGGAGAAACTTATACCTGGCATGTCTTGTGACCCACATCCATTAGTAAAATCTTTAGCACTGAGCCTGATGTATGGTTTCACTTTGAAATAATTGTAGAATGCGCAAATGAGCAAATAAATGGTTCCCTGTAGTTCATTGATTTACACATTCAAAAATATTGATGTGTTCTTATTTTCTCCTTCCTTTTCATTAAAAGTGTGCCTTGATATCCACCTTAATATGCCCAGTTTCTTGAGTGCCTAGTGTGTACCAGGCATTGTGCTAATTATTTTCACCTTAATTAACCAGTGTATTCCTATTCCTTTACGACCTCAACTAAGACAAAAACAAGTTCATTGGTGAATCAATTAAGTTTTTTTCGTTTCAAACCTACTGTAGCTATTTAAGCCAAGATATGGCATAGAATTAAGCTTTCATAGTATCTCCAGGAGGCCAGAAAGAGAGACAGAATAATAGGCTGTGCTACTAAAAAGGATGACACAGCACTCCATGGACTGCCCTTGTCACTAGGTACAGACAACCACAGCTTGCACAGCTTGTGCCTGAACACTGGACCTCTGCTACCAACATGTATAAAAACAAATGCTTCCAGTGCAGCCCCCACCAAGAGATGGACTCCGTATGGTGCCTGCAGCCTCCCACTGCACACTTCTTTATCAAAGTCCCAAGCTATTGACAGAACATCCTAGCTATACAAGAGGATACAAAATGATATTTTTAGTTTTTCCTACAGGTGGTGGGACTCATTAAATGTCAAATTCTCCAATGAAAAGGAACATGAAAAGGAAGCTCAAAAGCTACTAAATAGTCAGAAAACAAAATCATGTTAGCTAAGTGGCCATAATGAACAGCACTGGCCTGAAAAAGCTAGTGCACCTTCTTAAATGCTGACTGATAGGTAAAGAATGAAAAAAGCTTCAGAAGGGACTAGAGACTGAGAAGGCAATTGGTCAAGACAAAATATTCATCAGTCTTTATAGAGAGACATTTATTTTGTGCTTGTTCTTCCCTTTGCCTAAAATATTCCTTCTTCTGATCTCTAATCAATTGACACCCCTTTTATAAAGTCTTTGCTAATCACCCTTTCTACATGAAGTCATCCCTTCTTATTACTAGTCATGCTTTATCCACCTATCTTGATTATTTTTCTTCATGGTACTTTTCACCATCAAGCATATAACATGTTATTTGCTTTTTTCCCTCCACTGGAAAGTAAGCTCCATGAGAACAGGGATTTTGTCACTTCCATGGCTCTATTCTCAACACTTAGAAGAGTGGAGAGTAGAGAGCAGATACTCATAAATGTTTTCAGAATCATTAAACAGATGGCTTAATTTGTCCATTGCAATTTTTCATTGATCATTTTTCTGAAACTTAGATTATAACTTAACTCTGTGAGAGAACTCTTGAGTGCATTCATACAGTTTTTACTATAATTATCAAACACAAAAGATATCTGAAAAGATACCTGAAATGTTTTTAGGTTATCAGGTTTACTCTTTTCGTGGTAAATTCATTTAAGTAATTTGACAATCAGAAAATCTTCCACTTTTAGACAGATGTTTTCTATGTATGATTTGAAAATTTACACACATGAAATATGACAAAATAAGTAAACATAATGTGGGCACTTCCTTCAAGAAACTCCTAGATGAATATGACAGCAAATGGATGAACAAATAATCCAAAAGAGTAAATCACAGGGCAGAAAAAGAAATGGAGGAAGGAGGCAGACAGAGAAGTGAACAAGGAAGGCAGAGAGGGAAGGGTGGAGGAAAGGGTGAGTAGGAGCTGAATTTAAAAGTACTAAGCTCTGGCTCTTTGGAAACCTGGTGCATTGGGCCCTTTATGAAAAGGAGGCACCTGGATCTCCACAGGAAGTGGAGGGAATAGGATTTAAGATGGTGCTCATGGCACTCTATAGAAAAGTAAAGAATTTTATCTTTCCCCACCAAAAAAAAAGGGGGGGGGGAGAATATGTTTTTGAAACCCTTGGCTTTGGAAGCAAAATGTATACCCTGATCACTGATTTTTTCCATCATACTCCAGCTGACTCCTCCTTTACCCCTGTCAATTGCAGGAGGAAATGCACTAACAAATCAGCCCTTCCATCTAAACTGGGCTTGGCTTTCTTTGGAGAAAGAATACTACATTGTGGATGAAGATTCCGTGTTCTTAGAAGTGACCCTCACACGCAGAGGATACCTTGGAGAAACGTCCCTTGTCAGTAAGTAATTCTGGATTAGTTGTTGGTGAAAAGTCATGGAAACATGAAATTCAGGCCTAAAAATCATGGTAAGAAAGACTGAATGAGAATCAGTAACTGCTTTGGGTGTGGTGCTCATGATTTGCTCAAAAATGTGACATGATACATGTAAAAAAAAGTACGTGTGAAATGGTGCTGTGATTTTTGCTCCACGAGAGTTGTGGATTTAGATATATGTCAATTTGTTATCCCCCTTCCTTCATTTGCCTCTTTCTAACGAGTTATATTCTTTCTCTCTTTTACAATTCAAAGGACTCCAGAAAGATTAAGATGTTTCACAGCCATCCCATCATCCCCAAGTCAATTACCTTCGAAGTTATTTTTAAGCCCCTATTAGTAGGCTTAGCTCTAGCTGTGTCTTTAGAAAGCCTATTTATGAGTACAAAATACATTATTGTATCCAGTTCTAGCTGTTTCTTTGGATTATGTATAATTGTTTTAACCTTCTTAGGTTATAAATTCCTTGAGACAATACAGTGTCAAATTTGTCTGTTTTACAAGGACCTAGTACAGAAATACGTCCCCTTGGAGGAGACACACATGTAATGCCTTCATAAAATATCTCATTATCATCATTAATAATTAACAATAATTGTTCTAATATGCATTGCATTTTCATAACATCTTTAGCTGCAAGAATTTTCAGAGATCATTTTAGCTTTATTTTCATAACCTATGGAGAAGACAGATGGGGGTATGTTACCTTCATTTCACAAATGAACATTCTGTTTCCCAGACAGGCAGGACACCACTCAGAGTCCAGCTAATGTATCAAAACTGTTGGTGAGAAGCCAGGGGAAATTGGGCTCGAGAGAAAACAAGCAATCAAGAAGTGAGACTCTGTCTCTATAAAAAGAAAAAAAAAAAAAAAAAAGAAGAAGCAGCAGCAATCTCCAGGCTCCTTTCTGGGCTTCAGGCTTCTACAGTTACACTGTTCTTCTACAGCGGTTCTCAGGAACTGTATTAAAGGGCCACAGCATTAGGAAGGTTGAGAACCACTGTTCTAGGAGAAGAGGTCAGCCAAAGAGCAAGTGACTTTTGGGTGGCCTTCAGCCTCAGTCCACACCCCAGGGTACCTCCTCAACACATGGTGGGACTCCCTTCCAGCCACTAGGGGGAAATATGCTTCCTTTTTCCTATAGAGCTCTGCCTCCAAAGCTCTTTATCTCAAGGCCTTCTTGTGCAGTTGGGTTAATATGCCAGGAAATATTTTCACATCCTGGTTTAAGAATAAAAGGCCATTTGACTGTTTGAAGACTAACTGAAGCCCTCAGAAGACCTCTGTTCTCCCTGTTTCAGCCAACGCCTCTGCCGTGCTCTGTCCTTGTGCCCCACTTGATGGGCTTTCATGGCGCAGATTGGGTATCTAGTTATCTGCTGTCTTCCCCAGTAGATTTCCAGCTGCACAATGCCAGGAACTACATCTTGGGTTATGTCTGACCCTAAGAATAGCATGGGGCATGTGCTAGTCACCAATCTTTGTTGTTAAGTGAACTAGAGTCAGCCTACGTAATGCTACTTAAAACCACAACAGCATAAAAATGAACCTGTAAAATATTTTACTGTGTTGCTCCAGAAAAGTCTTCCTAATGTCTTCATCCCAACCCAGGCTAATATCCAAAGCACAAGATCTAGAAGAAAAGCAGAAATGAAACTGTGGAGTGTGACTTCTTGCTCTGATTCTCACTGTTTTTCATAGCATTCAACAGAGCTTTGGTTTCCTTATGTGTAGATTTTCCACTTCAAGGTGTAGTTCTGGATTATTTATAATAGTAGTTATAAATCAATCTAGCAATTGATCCCTGGCACACAACAGATGATCAGTAACTGACACCTAGCATTACTATTCCATGGTATTCATCAAACAGAATTGAAACCACCTGTTCATCTGTTTATCTCCCCACAAATCAGAAACCTCTTGAGAGTAGCGGTTGCTGCACCTAATTCTGTGTGACACCCTTGGCACCTCCCACAGAGATGATGCTCACCAAAAATTAACTAAATAGTCATCTGCTGCTCCATTCCTTCAGCAGCGCCACCTAGCTCCACACAAGCTTCATCTGAGGACATCACTCACTCTTCCTCATGTTCTCCACTCCAACATGTGGCCAAAGGAGGCTTTTCCTAAATATTGGATGCTCATCCTCAGTTACCAAACTGATACTAATACAGGTTTTCCTTCACAGTTTTGCAAAGACAGCACTAGAAATTAGAAATTATTTTCATGTTTTACAGCTTTGGGTATCTTTTACAAGTTTTCAGAGTCTTCAAGAATGAGGCCAAGGGGCTATTAATCTCATTTTACTTCAAATTGTCACCATAGGCTGACGTCAGGTCTTAATAGTTGAGTTAGTGCAGTACAGTGAGACTCAGAGTGGTGAAGCATGGGTGTTCTTGATTCATTGATCCTTCATTGGTATGTCAAATCAAAACCAAACAATACTAGAATGTTATCGAACATTTTGGGGCGAGGGGAGATCATCTTAGTCTTAATGGGGTGGCACATTTCACAGTTATATCTCATGCTGGGTATTTTAACACTATTTTGTTGCTATTGTAGTCTCTTCAGAATTCCTGTTTCCATACAGAGCTCAAATCTACCATTCCCACCAATGCTGCACAAATTGCCTGAAAAATTACTAAGAATTCTCTCACAATCAAAAATTGCTAAACACAAGAAACCAGCTACCATGAGAAAGGATCAAATCAATCTATAGAGACATTATTTCAAAGACTAGAAATTGGAACTATCAGCTACAAAATGTTCACTCACAAATATTTATGAATACCTACCATGTGCTGGGCATTGTCCCAATCTTCAGGAATTTATCAGAGGACAAAATAGCCAAATATCTCTGCCTCTATAGGGCTCATATTCTAGTATCTTATCTCTTTTTAGAGTATGAGCTTTCTGGGGGATTGGATGGTCCCTTACTAATCTCTGAATCCCCAGAACCTGGTAGAATTTGGCACATAAGAGGCCCTCAGTGAACATTTGCTAGAATAACTAAGTTAATGACTGGTCTGTTATTCTGTTTCTGTGTGTTGCTCCTCCTTCCCCACTTTCCTCTTAATTGATTTCACTTGTTCTTACTTTCCACACTTCTTAGCAAAGAAGGTCAGAAGGTTATTTACAAGGAGCATTAAAAGTAACAATTTCTTTTTTTTATTTTCTCTATACATGTACATGTGTTTATTTGGTTTCCACTTTTTGCCTTCACAAAATTAAATAGGCTTAAAATTTAATAACAATGACAATGTTTAAGATAAGGACTAGAAACAAAAACCTTGTAAAGAACGAAGGTAAATACAATTGAAAAAAAATCAGATGATTGCTACAAGGAAATATTGAGCAATAATAATAATAATAATGGGAAAAAAGTAACATTCACATTGTCAGATAAAAGTATGTCTATCATAGAATGCTTTGACTCAGGTTCAGTATGGACCAAGTAACAATTTCTATAGCATCTATCTTCATCAACAATAGACACTACATTGAAAAGCAAATATTCCTTTAATCACTTGGCTTTATACTTATAGTTTTCTTATTTTTATTCAGGCATTGAAACCAAAGATGAAACTGCCAAAAAAGATAAAGATTTTAAAGGAAAGGCCTACAACAAACAGGTCCAATTCAATCCTGGACAGACCACAGCCAAATGGAGAATGAGAATTTTATCTGACAATGAATATGAGACTTCAGAGACCTTCCAGATCATTCTGTCAGAACCTGTCATGGCTGCACTGGAGTTTCCAGAAATGGCAACAGTTGAAATTGTAGACCCTGAAGATGGTATGTGCCACTGAGTGAGAAGCTCTATTAGCCAAGTCTCTGGGTCCATTTCAGACAACCATACTTCCCTCCAGCTACGCAAGCCACTAGGTGTGTCCACATCCATTAGGATTTAAAGCAAAGTAAATCACTTTAAGACAGTAAGTTTTCATTTGCTCTTATGAGTTTTAAAAAGGAATATAGTCAATTAAAACAGGGAGAATCTTTACTAGCGTTTCTTTTACATATTAACCAGTCCTCACAAGTTTTCTGCACACCAAGGTATGGACCAGCTCTGCCCCCACGTGGCTAATCCTCAGAGCCCATTCCTGGCCCACCTTTTCACAATCTTCTGAGAGCCCCTGCAGCTTTGCACCAGGTCAAATGGGGACCTACAGAGCCACTGTCCCAGATGGCTGCTCCGTACCAGCCAAACCATGAGTTTTAACTCATATTCCACAAGGTTCTAGTGGTGTATACATCATATCTTGAATTCAGTACTTTGTTTTATACATTCATTCAATTCATTCATTGATAAAATATTTCCCCTAAGAAATTAAAATGAAAAAATTCTAGCTAGCACTCATGTATGCTATCCCTTTTCATGAAAGTAGAAGAAGGTTTCTGAAAGGGGAGTTTTAGTGCTCATCTTTGGATTTTATTTAGGCACACTGATTATCACAAAAGTTGAAAGAATTCATGTGCGTACAATCAGGGAGCAGTCCTTACATTCCACAGGACTCTGTAGAATGCCCTGCCCTAATGTGTCCCAAACTGTGTAAGAGAACATTAATGTAATCAAGTGTCTACAAGGAGTTGAAAGCTTTTCATGGTCAAACAAGTCTAGAAACATACCAACCTTCGTCTCTCTTTGGAAGCATTATAATTCCCATCAACATATTAAGGATATTGAGAAACTCTCCCATAAAGAAATTATTTAACTTTGTTTAGCCTAGTTTTCCCAACTGGACCATGGATTTTGTTGTTGTTGTTGTTGTTGTTATGCCCAAGGAATCTCCTTTAAAAATCTCTGCATTCCACTTTTCTTGAACTATAATTTGAGAAATACTGTTCTATACGTTCTATATTTGGGCAGATATAAATGAAGTAGAAAACACCGCCTCTACCACCTAACAAAGAAGATGTCAGTGACTTTTGTTGATCTAACACTCAGAAACGTGAATTAGTTATGAGGTAAATGTAAAACACATGGACAAGCAGCCAGAGCTCTGAGAGGAGAACATGGAGAGAGCCCCGCGTTTCCAAGCAAGTCAAGCTCCGCGAGAGGAAGCAGGGTTAGAGCTGAGTCTTGAAGAGTAAATGGGATTTTGATTAGAAGAGCAGATAGGAGCAGGCTTTCTAGACAGGGAAAATAGAAGATATGCCTGAATGACAGTCCTGTTGTAGCCGTTTTTTCACATGACCTTTATAACTTTCACTTAGCTTTAGTTTCTTCCATGATGCCAACTTTTTGTAAAGATAGTAGACAGCTAGAGAGGGTAAAGTGGAGGAAAGAAAATTATCACTGATCCTTCTCTCCTGTAACCGAAGACCAGTGTTTTCCTAGATCTTGATCCTAGCATTGCTGAAAGTACTTTAGGCAGGAAAGTAAAGAAGAAAAAAGTTAATATATGATAACTAGACTATTTAACATTAGTTTCTGAACCATCGCTTAGTAATAGTTCCTAAAGAAAAAAATGATCTCCTACAGTATTTTCTGTTTGGGGTTGTATCATTTCCGAATCTATGCTCCTGCTCTTTGATATGCCAGTGAGAGATAGTTTATTCCTCTAGCTCTTCTTCCTCTCTGAAACAATGTTTACTCGAGAGTGCCCCAAGTTTTCCTTTCCATCCATCCCTACTGGGACTCCCCGACTTATTTTGGTTGGTTCCTAGTGCTGCTTCTTTTACAAAATTCACTTTGTAGAATTGATTAGATCACCTTGTTTATTTCATGTGGGTTTGTGCCTTTTTGTCTCAATCTTCCAATATAGGTGTATTGAGGAAAAAATAAAACAATGCCCCCAAATTATTGTCTGAAAATGTTGATAATGGACATTTCCATAAGGTAGCAAGGGCAGGCAATGCCTTGGCCGATGGAAACTTTCATAGTGGGGCCTTGAGACCCCCTACCAACGAATAGGAACAACCTCCTTTAAAAAAAGTTTTGAAGCAAACACATATATTTTAATTACACAATGCATGCTTAATGAAAAAGCTTGTAAAATATTAAAAATCCCAAATAAAAATGTTACATTTAATTCCATCAACAAAACATAATCAATATTCATATTGATATTTTAGTGAATGTTTTGATAATCATAGGAATAGGCATGTGTGTGCACATGTGCGCACATAAGACACACACACACATGCACATGCATACGTACACAACTCAGTAAGTTTCAGCAGCAATGTTATTTTAAAATTTGAAAGCAGGGCCTGTAGTTTATGTTTTATAACATATTAATGGGATAGCACAGTGTCTGACGGTGTCTTACACAGTGTCTGCTCAATAAACATTGAATAAGTTGTTTGTTGAATAGAGCAAGAAAATATTTCTCTTCATTAATAAATTAGATTACCTGATGGTTAAAAAGCATCAACAAAACAGAGTAAAAATAAAACAAGGACAAAAAAAAAGTGATCTCTACTTAGAAGACCTAAAACTTGACCTCCAAAAAAAAGACACAAAATTGATGCAAGGTTTTTCTATTTTAATGCTATCCTTTCTAACCTTTCAGAAGGTATCCCCTAAACCCAATTCCACCGCCTCCTCAGCCCCACTTAATAATTGTACTTCCCATTTTCACTATCTTTAATACAGTTAATCATGTTGAAAAATGTGTAAGGGCCAAAGACTACATACATTTCTGTTCAGGTGTGTTAAAATGTCACCAATCCAATCTAAATCTTGCTGAAAAGTCTTCTGTCATCTTTTCTAGAATCAACAGTTTATATTCCAGAGGCAGAATACAAAATAGAAGAAGACATTGGGGAGCTTTTGATTCCAGTAAGACGTTCTGGAGACACAAGCCAGGAACTAATGGTCATTTGCTCTACACATCAAGGTATGAGGCTCTGTGGGGTCCTTGCATGCAGTAGTGAGATGATTAGAAAGGGGCTGTGTCACCACGCTGGGAGCAGCACCGTGGCGAGCCCGACAGAGACAGGTGCCAGGACACCTTCACTGTCCACTTCTGGCTGCTGATCTCTTCCGAAGGTAAGCAGAAGTCCTTTGAGTTGGCTTCCTCAACTAGGGATAAAATTCCATTCAAAATTGGAATAAGGGCCGGGCGTGGTGGCTCACACCTGTAATCCCAGCACTCTAGGAGGCTGAGGTGGGTGGATTGCTTGAGCTCAGGAGTTTGAGCCCAGCCTGAGCAAGAGCAAGACCCCATTTCTAAAAAGAATTCTATTTCAGCATCTCATTTAACCCTGAAATCTACCAACTTAAATGTCATTTCTATTTCAGTAAATGGCTTGGTCCATTCAAAAAATTAAACAGGAAAGGGGAAAATCTCAATTACTTTTTTTTTTTGAACTATGGATAAAGTAGTATCTGACTATTAATTAGTTGAACTATATTGAGAAATCGATTTAATACAGTTACAGTTAACGTTAGTTAATAAAGACAGTGTGAGAGTCCAGTATGTACAGTATCTGCTTTTGGAATTCATCCAGAGGAATGAAACATGTTGTTTCTTCTGTCATTTCCCCTGTCATACCCACATTCCACACGCTTGGTGACTAGGCAAAATAATAAAGGGTATTCTCCAAGGAATCACCCTATTTAAATATCATGACCTTTAAACGGTCATTCCAGAGGTTGGTTGTTAGTTAATCAGGCTGTTGTAAGAGCTTTTTTCCTTTTTGTTGGAGTGTCCTGGAGCTCAGAAAGTCTCCCTGACAAAGTGTTATCTAATCCCATGAGCCGCTAATTGCTTCCCTCCCCATTTGGCTGGGGAGTGCCTGTCTCCTGAACGTAGTGATAGCGCTTCTATCTGGCATTCTAAGAACCAGGCTTTCCTGGTTGACTGGAGCTCAGAGGACCCTTTCATGTATGGGTTTTGCCAGGGAAGGAATGTCACAAAGAAGTAAGTTTAAAAAGTGCAGATCCGCACTGAACCCTGGCTACCTTCCCCTCCAGATGGTAGTTCCCTATTTCTGTCCATTTCCATCAGTTTCTATCCTCTGCCCCAGCAAGCACATTTCATTCTCCCCATCTCCCCAGCTATAACCTTTCTGTTTTCTTAGAATAACTAAGCAGTCAAGGTGTTACTTCTCAATAATTCTAAAAAGCATTCCTTTGAAAAACGATTCTAAAACACTCTAAGTCACTGCCCTTCTGAGTAAAGCCTCTGCAGTCAGTTGGAAACCGCTTTCACTTTGTAACAGTCTGTCACTTTATGTGCAGCACAAAGTCATAGATATGATGAACTCACATTTATGTGCAGAAGGCGGTGGGCATTAGCATTATCCTGCAGACGGGCACAGACCAGAGCTCTAAGCAAGAGGGCCCCTCACAAGCCTGCGCCTCCAGTCCTGAAGGTCAGTGTCATGTCCCCATCGCTTTGTATTAAAATGAGGTGTGGTGACAAATATTTACACTTTTCAAAAATTGCTTGTCTACTGAGTTATTTTATAATCTTTGGTCTGCCTGAATCATTAAGTTTACTGTGACTACTTTTCACCTTTTTACTCTAAATCTAAACCTATGTGTTGCTGTTTTTAATACTGCCAAAATGCACTTAATCAAAGCAGTGCTGCTTTTAAGTATTCACTCCAAAGAAATAAAATTACATTATCACTCATAAGCCCGTAGCAGAATAATCGTAGCATTATTCAGCATAGCTGAGAGAGAAACAAACCAAATTACCAACTGACAAGTGGATAAACAAACTGTGGTGTGGCCGCATAGTGGGGAACAGTAGTCAGCGGGAAAAGGAGACAAAATCTTAATACATGGGTGAATCTCACAAGCATTGCGCTAAGTGAAAGAATTCAGACACAACACACTAAGTACTATGTGATTCCATTTATAAGAATTCTCATAAAAGTAAATAAGTCGATAGTGACAGAGAGCAGGTCTGTGGTTCCCAGAAGGTGGGAGATGGGGAAGGAGATGGATTTACCAGGAGGGCAAGCCAACTTTGCGATGGATAAAAATGTTCTCTATTATGACTGTGGTGGAGGTCACATGAGTATACACACTTGCCAAAACTCATCAAATCGTACATTTAAATTGGTGAATCTTAATGTAAGTAAATTATTACAATACAATTTTAAGTGTACTGAATCCATCCTGAAATCCTCTCATCAATCCTGTACTTCTTGTAATATAACAGATGACTTAGTGGCTGCATTCAGGTGTGGGGACTCCATTGGGGTGTGAAGGATCAGATCACACAGATGCTGCTCCCAGCTGTGCCACGGAGGGTGGAGCAGGAAAAACTGTACATGATTCTGAAGCTGTGGGTTCTGCCTTCTCTGCAACTCAGTTTTCCCATTTATAACATGGAAGGTGTGGTATCCCATAGCCAGCACTGCCAATCTATGGTCCCTCTGTTCACTTAGCCCCAATCTAAACACACTTCACCCTCTTTAAAGACCACTAAATCTGAGTCATGTTAAAATATCAGATTAGAGTCTATTCTGAAAGCCTTTGAATTATAATATTAATATTTGTTTGTTGGGTTTTTTTTCTTTTTCTTTTTTTTTTTTATTATAGATAAAAATATGCACCATAGATGTGGCCCGACCCATCACCCTCCCTCCACCCAAACCTCCCCCCTCCCTTCCCCTTCCTTGGTCCTTTCCTCATAGTCTTGTGGTATAGTTGGGTTA